>CABFVX010001868.1:41951-119692 GCA_902151425.1 Timema shepardi | reverse complement strand
CCCCCCCCCCCCCCCTTCATCCGTGCCTCAAATTTTGAGACCCTGGTTTAAGGTGTCAAGCTGTCAGTAGTCTGAATTGCTGGTCACTTGAGGTCAAGGTTTGAATCTCGTTATAAACATCGTTTTTGTTTTTCTAATGTGAAATACAAGTCATACCCATCCCTTCTTCTCGCTTCTGTGGGTGAATTTCCTAAAACTGATCTTCAAACCCTAGTTAATAAATTATAATAGCTTTGATATTGTATTTAATAACATAATTGGTGGTATTTTGAAGACTTCAGGGATTCTCCTTCTATTATTATTATTATTATTTATTTATTTATTTATTTATTTAGCACCGCGTCTTACTACCCGTTCGGGTTTAACGCTGATTCTCCTTCTAAATACAGTCCAAGGGACGCTATGGTTCGATGAATTTGTATCCCGTTGGCCACTCTTGGTGTCGTCACAGCTTCTGGGAGCTCTACTCAAACAATAGGATCTATAATAGGATTGCCATAGGAAAATTTTAGAAAATATGAACAAGAAATGTGAAAGGGTCGACATTAACTCATAAATTATATTAAAGTTGTACAAATAAAACGGTTTGACGTATGACAACAGGAACGTAGATTTGTTGTTTTTAAAACTGTTGGGTAAGGATCTCCTCATGGTGATAGACTATATACAGTATTAGGTATTTTCTAAATTTTCGCAAAAGAAAGTATTTACACTTTTGCTCTTGGATGAAGCATCCTTACCTTAGGGTATTTGATAAAGCCTGCGTGGTGTAACCAATTAAGTAATACTCGTATAATAGCTAGGAATGCTTTCTGATATTCAGTAAACGGAGTTTTACCTTTTGTTTTACCCTTTAAGTTATCTATATTACCTTGCATGGTTCCACTATGCTGCAGCTTACAAGATAGTGTCATAGTGTAATCCCGTTACGGTAAGACTGTTTTAACCCTCTTCTGTGGTCGCATGGTCTAACGTGCTAATCTCTCATTAGTAGACTTCCAATGTCGAGGAGATTGAGGTTCAAATCCTGGTCGGGTGTACTGAAGCGGTTCTTTCAAAATTGTTTTTACTCTCACTCCACGCAAATGCGGGTAAACGTCCTATAAATATTATCTTCCTAATCCCTAAAACCACTAACGTAATTATTAGGCTACTAAAACGTATAACCCAAATGGGTAGTAAAAAGTGCTGAAAAAAGAAACTGCTACATTTCAGAGTGAACAAAATGTAAACTACTATCGCGTTAGTCATCGTCCTTCACGGCAATAATTAGCGAAAACATAAATAGATCAATTATCATACAATTGTATTAACATATCATAATATATCAGACTTAGCATGCCTAAAGTGCGGTGCTATACTAAATACAGGACTACACCTACCTTGACCAAAATTGAATGGGCCAGTTTCGCATATGAAACTGGCTCATTCCATTTAAGTTCAGGTAGGTGACTTCTTGTATTTAGTATAGCACCGCACTTGAGGCGTACTAAATCCGACTAAGAAACTGGCCCTTAGAGCTAACAAGAACGCTTACCTACCTAGACTTAAATGGAATGGGCTAACTTCACATATTAAACTGGTTAAGGTGGTTGGGGATTCAACCCCACCCCAAAATTCTATGAACAAAATATATATGGCCTTATTTTTGGTTCAAACAATATCAATAATAAGATAAAGTACAAATTAGAGGGCTGTGTTACCATAAAAAGCACTTCAGAGAGCTTCTAGAAGTGTTTTTAGAATTTTTCTAGCCTTCGGCAGTCAGGGGTTTGTGCTACCATCAAAAACCCACTACAAATAGCTTTTAGGTGTTTAATATATATAATTTTTCCTAGCGTTCGGAAGTTAGGTGGGTTATGTTGCCATAAAAAAATACTTCAGATTCTATGGGTGTTTAATATTATTTTTTTCTAGCTTCCGGCAATTGGGGGATGTGCCCACTAAACCCCCCTCTGAAATTATTGGCTGGGTACGTCCTTGATAACACATCTGCTTTCCTAGCGCACTGTTGCGCTAGACTGCCGAGGACAGGGAGATAGAGATTTGAATCTCGGTTGGGGCTAACTGGGGGTGGTTTACCACTCTTCCTCTGCGCAAGTGCGGGTTCACTTTCTCTAAATTAAACTTTCCCAATTCCTTATCCATTAGCGTAATTAGTACTTGAGCGTATAACCCGAATGGATAGCAAGGAGCGTATAACCCGAATGGATAGCAAGGAGCGTATAACCCGAATGGATAGCAAGGAGCGTATAACCCGAATGGATAGCAAGATTCGGTGCTAAAAAAAACCATCTTCGATATTTCGCCTCACCCCTACACTATTAGTGTGCATATGTGGAGAGCTTGTACAGGAAATAACACGTGAAGCAGAAAAACATGTGATAACAATGTAACCTTCGTTTACCTTGGAAAGTTTGGAGCTTGCCTTAAATGGTTACACAATGGCTCAGCTTATAAGATAGGGCCTTAAGGGAATTTCTGTAGAGTCAAGACTATATACGACCTTTTACGGTACACTGGGTGTAGGTAAATGTGTGTTGGGCCTTCTGACTTCCTTCAACTACCAGTTTCAGAGTTAATCAATAATCATCATAAGGATTGTGAGAACTACTCACAAATGCAACCAATTATTGAAGGTAAAACCACACCCCTACCCACTTATTGCACCCAGCCTAGATTAGAACTTTAACCTCCATGACACCACTAGTTCAATCCAATGTGAGAGACACGCCATGTCACCACCAATGCAGGTAGTAGAATACTTAATTAAAGTTATTTGTTAAAAATAGTTTTCCATCGGGAAGTCAAATAATTCTATCCCGTACCTTTGAAAATATTCATGTCCGTGTATCACTAAATCTGTCAGCTGTTGTGAGAGCAAATATTTCTGAATTGTTTGCGAGGATCAGCCATGTCAACCGGAAGTTAACGTTATAACTTGTTGAATTTATAGCCTTAGCTCTTTTTTTATTTTATCATAACTCTTTCAGCGCCCGTGTTTCCGATAATGGTTGCTCTGCAATCACTCACCAGCTTGTTGGAAGCGCACTCGCGTGTTTGTGTTATACTTAACTAAAGTGTAAACATACATAATTTCAACTAATATATCTCCATTATTGAAGTCATACTAATTTAAAGTTTAAAAATTAAGTTTACAGAGGGAAAGCTACATTATACATTTTCAAGATCTACTTCAATTATCTTTAACCACATAATGACCACAGCAAATACTTAATTTAAATATCACCGACCTTTTTTAACTCTAATCTAAAGTTAATTATAAAGGTATCGTGATTGTTTAACATAATCAGTACTAACTAAATTTGAGCTAAAATTACTTTCCCTCATATTTTCCCTTGTGCCCTTAAATAGGAATTAAATAGAATTAAATTAATAGATAAAAAGGTATTAAAACTACTCAACTAATTAAATAATTTAAAATTAAATACCTTTTAATATATATATATATAAAATACCTTTTAACATATATATTCACAAACTGTAATTGACCAAATAGCTAATTATTGCTTTATTTGAATACAGTAAAATAAATCAAAGAGTGTAGGTAATTGAGAGCGAGTGAAAGTTAAAAGACCCACTCTCGTATATTTATTCGCCAAACCATAATAATCTGCCAGACTATATCATGTTGATCTTCTGTCACGTTTTCCAACCCAAACATTTACAATAAACAGTTTGTTTTTGATTATTTTTTAGCCTGTTTTAATTATTTAAATACAAACCCCTTAATTAACTAATTGGAGCTTTCCCATTTTGTGGGAATGGCGTCTGTAGCTCACTTAAAATTGCTTTTAAAACGAGAGCTGCCAAAAGGCTAAGTTCTCTTCATAAATTATTATGGGAAAGCGGATGAAATCAGGGTGGTTGATGACGTCCTATAAATCATGTTCATGAGCATTGTGAAACTAATATTTTTGTACATCTCTTTCTTTAAGTTGTAAAAAAAAGCATAGTTTTATTTTGGTGGCCAGTTGTAAGTAGATAAAAGTGTGCCTCTACGGGTCGTCTTGCACATCCTCTTCCATTTCTGTCGATCTTTCTATCTTCTACCCCTGCCAAGTGTCTCCAGTCCACTCCTTTAACCTCCATGCCCTTCTGCTCTTGGTCCATCTATCTTGTTCATGATCTTCCAATAGGTCTTCTCCTTTCTTCTTACTGTTTTCTTAAGGCATCCTCTCCTATTCCATTCTCATCACAAACCCTAAGCACAGCAACCCTTTTCTCTTCAGCATCCTTAATCTCCATAGTTTTTTTATTTCTTTAAATGTTAAAACCTTAAAAATGAAAAGTTTTTCTATGAAACTCTTCTCAAATAACACGGAATTCTGGACCTTTCAAGCGATTCGGTATATTTTGTATTCAATACTGGAATTTATGTGCTCATAAAAATGTTTAAATTTCGAGTCAAGACAATGAGCTAGAAAACAATTTTAATAGATTAAGCTAAAAGTAAAAATAGACTTAGGCTACCTAGTTTTAAAAATCCAAAATTTTAAAAAGCGGATGCACATAAATAGTTCTGGTGGTTTTTTTAAAATAAATCTAAGTACATACATAAAGTATGAATATATTTTACCAATAATTGTGCGATTTTGTTTAAGCTTTTTAATACACTCTGATATAGTATATATTAATAGTTAATTTCAATTTAACTCCCAAAGTCATTAGATTCCTTGAAGATATCTAACCATGTATATGCAATAAACTGATTTAATTTAATCTTTTTAACTGGTATTTATATATTAGGAAAGTTTATTAGTGGAACCAGGCAAATAATAATGTGTGAATCATTGTTTGACATATTTAATTATCAAAGCGAACTTCTAATTATAGTAATATTGTTTTAGTTGACGTCCAGGTAGTGAGTGAACATTGGATTTGATAGTTTCTCGTTGGATATTCTGCCAGTGGTTCATCCATAGATTCACTTTGGAAGGAAGTGGGGTGGTATGTGGGTGGTATACAATGTATTGACTCAATAATTTGTGTACTTTTCCTAACTGAGAATTGTGGAGGTCCTTTAAGTGTAGATAGAACGCTGACCTTTTGAATAGCATAAGGCATGCCTTGAAATTCAGTACTACGCATTCGACTTAAAGGATTTATATTATAGTCTTACTTTAAGTGTTTATTCCAATTCCTTCACCTCTGACAAGACATCTTGTGAATGTGAGGAATGCCAGGCCTCCACCGTGGTTCGGATTCCACGTTAAACTGTAGGTCCTTCATTTCATCTCACAATCACCCTACCATTACACATTAGCGTAAGTGCGTATAACCCGAACGGGTAGTAAGACGAGGTGCTAATAATAATAATAATAATAATTTATTATTATTATTATTATTAAGTGTTTATTCACAATATTGAGGTATGAGTGCGCCACTGGTCTAAGTTGGGTTTAATTAAAGTTTTTAGTAAGTTTTAAAAACATTGTATGCTCAATATCTTTAGTGTGTGTGGTTGCTTGTGGGGGATGGGGTTGGTTGCGTATTTGTGTGTGGCGGGAGGGGGGCGTCTACCACGTCTTAATATTCATCCGGGAAATCCGTCTGTATCTATAATGTATATCAATAGGAAAAAACTGAGATAAAATTAAAATTTAAAGGAATAGTTACCATCATTTTCGTAGGAATAAAAGTGAAAACCCCTTTATAACCTTAGGGCCAGTTCCATAGTCAAATTTAGTACGCCTCAAGTGCGGCGCTACACTAAGTACAAGAAGACCCCTACCTAAACCAGAATGGAATGGGCCAGTTTCTTATGCGAGAACGGCCCATTCCATTCTGGTTTAGGTAGGTGTCGTCTTGTCTTTAGTGTAGCACCGCCCTTGAGTCGTACTAAACTTGACTATGAAACTGGCCCTTAGCCTTGAGGAGTACAGCCTTAAACTAAATACCGGGCATCTACCTATACCAGAATGGAATGGGCCAGTTTAATACTTGGATTTGGCCCATTATTCTCGAGTTTATGTGGATGTTTTCTTGTATTTAGTGTAGCACTGCACTTGAGGCGTACTCAGTGGGACAATGAAACTGTTCCTAAATTAGAGATTTAAACCACGACCTTCCTGTCACCGACAAACCAGACTAGATAACATCTTAGCCCACTTGAATAATACTTGTTTAAAATTGAAGATTTAATTCAGATTTCTTCATACACTCAAATAATTTTTTTATAAAAAAACTCTCGCGAAAATGGTTATTTGGCCAAAATTTGCGCCCACAAACCAGATTGTCTCTATATTTTGTAAGTATTAATACTTTTCAGATGGCACTAAGTTTCAAGCTAAACTCACATTTCGCGAGCTTTGAATATCACGTGGCTTGTCTGCGTTCTTATTTGGGCTATTTTTTTAATCACATTCCAAAGTCTTTATTAGTACACATTTATAATAATCCATACCAGCCCAATTAAATAAAACCCATTATGTAATATAAAGAGTGAGCCAACGTGATGACCTTGCGCAAGAAGTAAAAAGTAGCTAGTGTTTGTCTGAGCACATGTTAACGTTGCTAGTGTTTCACGTTGATAAAACATGGTTGCTGAGGGGTTTTTTTCTTCTACCGTAAATATTTTAATTTTCCCTAAGGCTTTAAAGATTTTAGTGATCAAGAGAAGTATATTATCTTAGGGTTGTAAAAATAAGGAAGGTTTAGAAATTATACAAACTTTGTATGCGGTCAAAACTGATTTTTTTTTCAATATTAATATTATGTTATACGTATTGATATATATAAGGTGACAGCTGCAGATCCTTGACTTTATGTTTGAATACATCTCTTAGTTTTATAAACTTTTATAGCTGTATTACCAGGATATTTACGTTTAGTAGAGTTTTTAGCTAAAGATAAAAATTAATAAACATGTATCTGAATGAATACATTTTATAGTAGGTACAGTTTCAGAAAAACTCGGAGGAAAAAAATAAAACCATGATGTTTGCTGATGACTTGATAGTATGGGGGTAGGAGGGAAGCAAGAGGAAGTACAGGAACAACTACAAGAATGAAATAAGGAAGTGAAAGGAGTGTGGAATTAAATTTAGCATGGCAAAGTGTGAAGTGATGGTAGTGTCAAAGAAGGTAAGGAGGCCTAATAAAGCCAAGTGTGGTTGGAGTAGAGCTGAGAAAAGTACAGAACGTAAAATATCTTGTAAGCGTGATTGAGGTGGAAGTAGAGAAGATTTACTAAGAAGACAGCAGGGACAGTTATTCTATAGGTGCGTAATATATCTGCTTTGACAAAGATAAGTTCCCTTGAAGTGTAAGGAATTATTGTATAGGGCGTACTTTGTAAATATTGTCACATATGCAGCAAAAACATGGACAGTGAATGTAAGATACAAGGAAAGTTGAGGCCATGGGAATGAAATTTGTGAAAAGCATCTGCCACGCGGAGAAACAAGATTAGGAATGAAAATTTTCAGGGAAGAGTTGTGTTACAGATTACATGAGATAGTAGAGGAAGCAAGACTGAGATGGAATGGGCATGTAATGAGGATGGAAAACAAGAGGCTGCTGAAGAAAATGTTGGAAATGAAGTGTGTGGGGAAAAAGACCACAGGGGAGGCCAAGAAAAACATGGGAGTAGCATATATCAGTAAGTGTTAAGTGAAATGAGAAGAAAGGAAATAGCCTTAAAATTTCACTTGGATGCATTTTATGAATGCCTTACATTAACCCTCCCACCACTGCCCCACTAACAAGTAAATATCTGGGTACACCAAAGTATTAATTATCAAATATAAATTCTCGTTTCAAACTCTTGACAGTTAATCCAGTAGGTATTCAAATTTAATTATCCTTTCTTAAATCACTTTTAAAACTAAACCAAACCGAAATGTTTTGGAAATATTCAAGTATCTTAAAGTTTTGATTGAACTTTGGACAGATGTAGTTACTATCTACTGTAAAATTCTATTATTTAAAGAGTAAATAGTTATTCTGTGATATTATGTGTTCCCATGTTTGAATTGTGATATCGGATACGGAGTGTGTGTGGGTGTATATATATATATATATCGTGGGTCCAGCCTTGTGCATTTAAGGTGTTGATCAAACCAAAGAGTAGGCGTGAGACGGGTATCTTAGTCTAAATGCACCAGCATCCTTGTGGAGAGGACTGCAAGACCACGGTGATAAACTACAAGGAGAAAATTACCTCTAATATATTCATTACAAGGGTAAATTACTTATATTATTTTTTTAGTACCGTATCTTATTACCTGTTCAGTTTACATGTATATGTACTACGCTAGTGAATCAAGGATGAGGAAGGTTTATTCATATGTGTACCAGCATTTGTATAAAGGAAGAGGAGAAAAACATTTAGGAAAAGCCACCCTCAGTACACTCGGCCGTGATTTGAACCTCAATCTCATCATTGGCGTTCAACTTTATTGCGAGAGAGATGCTTTATACCATGTGGCCACCGATGCAGGTTTAGTATATTTGACCAGAGATTTAAACCCTAACTTTGCCATCAAGGAGGACTACCTTGTTTATTGAAAATAGTGCCTTAGACAACGTGACCACCTGTGTGGACAAGGAAGGGTAGAAATAGTTTAGCAATAGAGGCGTGGAAATATCAGTCAGGATTGAAGCCCTGGCCTCTAGTTCATGCAAAGCCCCAGTGTGACACTCTTATTAGCCCAAACTAGGAGGGTAGTGGGCACAAGGTCAATAACGTTAAAACTCTCAATATATTGGATTACCGGGGACGGGGAGACTTCAGATGGAATCTTTGCTGGATGCACTGGAGGGGGGGCTCCCTCGTGGTTTTATAACCATGGTTTTCCAATCCTCTCTCCACGCTTGAGCTAATTTACTCTACCGCATATAATCCACTATCGGATATCTTAGCTCAGTCAATAGTGTGTTTTGACTGAATTAGTGTGTCTCAGGTTCTATTACCAGCATGACCGTAAAATGTTTAATTGGTGAAACTGGAGCTTCTCTTTTTCACACTGAAGAATTAATTGTCAGGAGACTGGATGATGTATTTTCTTGAGTTAATTTAGTTTGGAAGTGCACGATTAGTACAGTAAAATAAAACTAAACTAAACCGTAAAGATTGACTGAAAGATAACGTGAGCTAGTATCTATGCTAATTTTATAACTTTTTTTATATCTCTGAAATATTTATTTTAATTTTGCATCCACTTCGGTGGCCGCATGGT
Source organism: Timema shepardi (assembly GCA_902151425.1). Taxonomy (NCBI): domain Eukaryota; kingdom Metazoa; phylum Arthropoda; class Insecta; order Phasmatodea; family Timematidae; genus Timema; species Timema shepardi. Next base: position 110,489 of record CABFVX010001868.1, on the reverse strand, counting down.
CTAACGCGCTACTTTTCCAGTAGACTCTACTGCCGATGGCGGGGAGATCAAGATTCAAATCTCGGATGAGTGTACTTAAGGTGTTTTGTTTATAAATGTCATAACTCAACGCAGATTCGGGTACGCTTCCTTTAAATATGATGCTCCTACTCCCCTAAACCAATAGCGTAATTAGTACATAGGCGTATTACTTGAACGGTTAGTAAGACGCGGTGCTAAAGAGAAATATTTTAGTTTTCTACATCGTATTAATCTCAGTTCTTGAACATTTGTCACGCGCATAGGGGTATATTTTTCACGGTTTTTGTTGTTGGTGTGCTTAGAAAGCAGAGACGGTGGTGAGGGCGGCGTTAATCTAGGATGGCGTCGTGTTGGAAGGCCCTTACCCGCCGGAAACGTCTGGACACACTGTCCTTGGAAGATTCAAAGCTCGCCCGCGTCCTAAACACAGTGGACCTCACCGCCCTTGGAGTGGGTAGCACTCTGGGGGTAGGGGTTTACGTCCTGGCGGGGGACGTCTCCAAGAACCTCGCAGGTCCCGCTGTGGTGCTGTCCTTCCTCTTCGCCGCCGTCGCTTCATTGTTCGCGGGTAAGTGGATGGTAAGGTGATGTAGTCGTGACTCGTGACGTGACGCCCTTCTTTTTTATTTCTATGTTAAGTTAATTTTAAAATGAATATTTAGAACGTTTAGAATTTACTTGTTGTTTGTGAATACTCACGAGAAGTGACGATGAAATAAATAAAAGTTGTTTACTAACTTCTGTTCAGGTAATACGCACTTGCTTCAATTATTTAGTGACGTCCTAGCTCTTAATTTTGGGTGGAGTAGGAATGGAAGGGGGAACGTAATAGAATGCATTTTTATTTTAAATTATCAAATAAAAATAATAAATTTAGTGTCCCTGATAATGGCACGCTATGTAATCTTTAGGAACTTAATGAGTTGTCACATTTTCTTCTGTGATATGGCAAAGGGGTGTGAAGGAATATTTTTTTTATTCCTAGCTATTTAATTTAGTTGTTTATATTATTATTATTAGCACCGCGTCTTACTACCCGTTCGGGTTGTACGCACTTACGCTAATGTGTAATGGTAGGGTGATTGTGAGATGAAATGAAGGACCTACAGTTTAACGTGGAATCCGAACCACGGTGGAGGCCTGGCATTCCTCACATTCACAATATTTCTTGTCAGAGGTGAAGGAAGGGTTTGGTAATCAGATGAATCTTTGCCGGGACCGAGGATTGAACCCCGGCCGCCAGCACAGAAGTCTGACACCTTACCTCTAGACCGCCAGGTCACCCTAGTTGTTTATAAACTATTTCTTACTCTCACGCAGCCATGACCTAAAATTGTCCTAATATTTTATTTTCTCACAAGTTCTAAGTTTGTATTATATTTATGACGATAGTGATTTTTTTGATTAGACTTGTCACCCAAATAATAATTAATTTGAAGACCTTTGATTTATGATTTAGTCCAAACATTTAATGTTTTCCTTTTCTCTCATTTTACGATTAAATAAATACTATATAGTTGGTTAAACTCCACATTTTAATAAATGAAGTAACGATGGGATTACTCAAATTAATTAGCTTGATTTTCTTATTTTTAATTAAGAAAACGTATTAGACTGCAGACATTTTAAAAATTGTTCTCTACTTTACAGTACTAATTTAAGTTTTATTTATTTACAAATGAACCCCTGAATCAAGGCCCTACAAACTCAAGGCTGTGTAGATCTTCGCCTGGGCTATCCGTAATTAATCACGCAAATAGGGTAGGGAGGAGGAAGGCAGAATATTAGAGGAAGGATATCCGCACCTGTGTGAAAAGAGAGTGAGAGAACATTTAGGTTAAAAATAAGTCAATACTGCGGGCAGGAATTTGAGCCCCAGGACAATAATGCATATCCTTTGATGTCTCATAAATATTAAGTTTATTATTTTCCTAGATTATTATTATTATTTATTATTATTAGCATTACGTCTTACTACCCGTTCGGGTTTATACACCCTTAAGTTAATGTGTAATGGTAGGGTGATTGTGAGATGAAATGGAGGACCTACATGTTTAACGTGGGATCCAAACCACGGTGGAGACCTGGCATTCCCCACATTCACAAGATGTCTTGTCAGAGGTGAAGGAAGGGTTTGGCAATCAATATATACATATATATATATATATATAATTAAACTAATTGTCTTATTTCAGCTCTTTGCTACGCAGAGTTTGGTGCCAGAGTTCCTAAAGCTGGTTCAGCTTACATCTACAGTTACGTCTGTGTGGGCGAATTTGTCGCTTTCATTATCGGATGGAATCTCATTTTGGAATATGCGATAGGTAGGCTAGTAAATGTACTATTTCGAGTTAAGGTTATTTCTTTTAACAGTTGCCATCTTTTTGGCTAAAATAAATAAAATATTACCTCAGTAGACACTTTAATTTTCTGCAAATAATAATATATCGAGTATGTCATGGGCGATGTTGATTTTAAACGAGAATTTTTCGCCTCAGTTCTTTGCTCATGACCAATTGTTCAAAAACTCTTTAAGCACCAACGAACCAAAACATTTTACTTAAAACTCGCATGACATCAGCCCGCAAGCGAGCTATACCGACCAAGCGGCCACCACATGTTGTCGAAGATAGTACCAACATCAGTGGGTAGAGGGTGTCATGTGGTCAGCACAATGAACCCTTCAGTCAATAATCTCAACTCAATTTTCTAGACCGGAACTACCACTTAATTATCCATGTAGCTCCTTATTATCCCAAGACTGAGCTTACTCCGTTCCATGCCCTATTCACAAAAAAATCTAGAAGTTCCAGGGATTAAACCGGGACCTCTATATCTGCAACCAGAAATGATGACCACAATACCACAAAGTCGGTCGAAACTTAAACATCACGGCTACTTAAATTCACGTTCCACACCACCTTACGTGTTGGGAAAGATAATTTTTAACGAGTTTTCTATTTGACAGAATTGTAACTGCAGAAAGGAAAGCAGGAGAGTAGCTATCATGTTTTCAACAGTAAATTTAGTCTAAATTGACTTTTTCCTTTATCGTCCATTTTAGATAAATAAAATTGGTTAAATTGTGCATAATTTTGTGACTAATATATTGCTTTCTCTGACGAATAGTTTGACATAATGTTGCAATTTTACAAATCCCTAACTAGGTAATATAATATTGTTGGCCCCTATACTCACATTGTTCTTGATGTGTAAATCAGATTATTTGTGTAAGTTTTCTTGGAACTCTGCCAACATACGTATCAATACATTAGGAGTTCTATCTTTGGTTTTTAATAAGTATAACCTTTGCACTCAATACATCGAGATAAGAAGTTTTAATCAAAATGGGATTTTTGTACTTATTAGTAAGTTACTGATATGGTAAAATAATTGATCTCAAAATTAATGTACTTTGTCAAGACTAAATGATTTAGGCTAATGATACAAGAAATGTTGGGTGGATTTTAAGTGTCTACGAAACCCAGTCAGGCAGGTCCGTAAGCTCCACATCTGCATAGTCCTTAAATTGTCTTGAAATATAATCAAATCCACACAGTCTGTATCCTCACATGACAGAATTGTCCAATTATTCTCTGTGAAAGAAAATTGTCTAGAGCAAGGTGCAAGCAGACGTGATCTTTATAAGGAAATGGTTATTCAGTTGGGGATGCAGTGAACATTAGAAAAGGTCAAGGTTTTTGCACTTTAATTGCAGTTTTTATAGCAGTATTTTTTTGTGTCAAAATAAATCTAATATTTCTTTTATACAAAAATAGTTAACTTTTCTTTACATGGTGATATCAACAAGTCTTTGTCATGAACAAAGCTACATTTTAAAAAAAATTAATGAAAGTTTTTCTTGAAATTCCAGGACATCTTTAACAGATTCCTAAACTGTTAAGGTCATCATTTGAAGAAAAATAAACTCTAGTGTTTGTTATAAAACTGCAAAAACACCTGCATTTTTTTCGCGTTCCGTGCATGCCCACCTTAATAATACTAATGAGAAGTAACCTACTAAAGCGATCCTACTCTTAATGAGAACTTGGTACTCATCAGAAAACTGTTTCAGAGATGTCATTATTCCCTGAATTTTTAAATTTTCAGAAAAAAATATTTTCAAAATGGCTGTGTTCGTAAAAACTAAAATATCATCTTATATTTATTTCCATAGCAACGGATCCTTTCGCTGCCATTAGTGCTTTCATTTCGATCCGCACGCGCATACTTAGCAAAGATTGCTAGCAGTCCATACTGACTAGTCTATAGAAAGTTTTTATTTTATTTAGCACCATGTCTTAGGGTTCGGCCAGACTGACAAGCGTGCGAGTGAGCGCGCAAGCGACTGGGTGGCCACACTGGCGAGCGAGCGAGCGCGTAATTAGCAGACCCTAGTTCATTAGAGAAGATGTATCTGTCAAATACACTTGGTACATCTCTGCTCCTCGAAAATTCTTACAACAATTTTTTTTAATGTACTGAAGTGTTTTAAAATCAGATTAGCCGCACCAGTGGCGGAATGGTACATTGCACTCCATAGCTTTTGACTGGGAGATAAAGGTTCGAAGGCTCAGTGAACTGAAGGTGATTCTTAAAACTTATTTATTGTTGTGGTTTTTTCATACTCTCCAAACTAATGGTGATTATTATTTGTAAAGGCCTACTTTGATTATAATAGTGAAGTATTGTAACATATCGGGCTTACATATATTTATGGTCTTACCAATTAAATTAGGCCATTAATAGCAAGTGTGTTAAATCTATCACTGATAGAAAAAAGTCTAATATAATGTCAAAATGAGAAGTTTCCCAGCACTCAATGAACCAGCATACAATAATATTGCCTAGCGCCTGTAAACTAGACTGTACCGGGTCGAGCGCGCGCGCGCTTGAAAAATAGAAACAGTTCTATCTTTCAAGCGCGCGCGCTCAGTCGCTCGCTCCAGTGTGGCCACCTCCCATTAGAATACATGTGTTCTATTTTATATTTTAGTCGCTCGCGCGCTCAGTCTGGCCGCCCCCTTACTTACTACCCGTTCGGGCTATATTCTAAAGTACTAATAATGCTAATGGGTTAGTAGGAATGGGGAGTGTGAATTTAGAAGGGAGAGTGGAAAACCATTAAGGAAAAACCATTCAGTTCTCCCGACTGAGATTCGAACCTTGATCTCTCATCCTCAGCATTCTACCTCAACATGATACTAGTGTGCTAGCTAACTACGCCACTGAGGTGGGTCATAGAAAGTTAAAAGTTGAGTCTTCTACAGAGTGGTAATGAATGAATGAATGAATGACCTTAGACCTTAGACCATACTAAGGGCTTAAGGATCAGGACTATGTAGACAATGCACTCTGTTATTGTGGAGTGTCTTGCAGACTGCTACACACCTTATGAATACAGATTCTGTAGCTGTGGTTTGATAACAATATGGGTCTCTCTCGTTTATTATTGTTATAAAATAGCATCCTGTATATTTTTCCAGAATAACGTTGGAAGATTTTGTTATAGCTCTAGTCCTGTTTTTTTTATATTATTTTTCCCCCATAAGTTTTTGTTTTTTAGCACCGCGGCTTGCTATCCATTCTTGTTATACGCCTATTTACTAATTGAGCTAAAAAATTTAAGGATGAATTCGTTTAGTGTTACGTGGAGGAAGGCTGGAAAACAAGTGGAAAACCATTTTGGAAAACCCACCCTCGGTACACTTGGCCAGGATTCAAATCCCTATCTCTACTATTGCGAGATGCCTTAGACCATGTGGCCCCCAAAGTGCACAAGTTTAGTAGGGTTCTGGTAGAAAGGAACATTTGTAAAATTACAAACTAGCTTTTTTGTCAAAATTGATAACGTTTTATATTAATTCTTTATCATAAGAATTATTTAATATGCAATGATTTTATAACTATATGAAAAGATATTTGCAGATCACATGACTTTACACACACACACACACACACACACACGAGATCTGCAAATATCTTTTCATATAGTTATAAAATCATTGCATATAAAATAATATATATATACACACACACACACAACCAATTCACTTTAAATGTGGTATTAGAATACTCGCACAGCTATTTATTGTGTTATATTTGTGTTTTGTTCAGGCTCCGCCAGCGTTGCTAAAGGGCTCAGCTTGTACCTGGATTCTTTGCTCAACAACACGATGAAGGAGGCATTTCGAACTATCGCCCCCATGAACATATCATTCATGTCTCCCTATTTTGACTTCTTCTCTTTCTCTGCATCGATGAGTCTCACGGGTAAGGTGTGTGTGTGTGTGTGTTTGTGAAGGGATGGGAGGGCAGGGTTTGAGATACAATAAATGCAAGGAAGGGCAGATCTTAACTTCACAAATTTAATTAGGCAGGTGAGCCAAACTGCGAGTCGTCCTCTTGCTCAAGTGTGCAGATTAAGGGTAGTGGGGATGAGTTGTTTTATATTACCGATACTAATCTTTAGCTATGATATACTAATTAAGACCTGTACAAATCTGTGAGAGTAATGCCTTAGACCATTCGATCACTGAAGCATGTTTTCTAGTAGAGGTTATTTATATGAGAGATAGCACTGCATACTTACTAGAGCGATTCATGACTAGTGTAATAAAAGATTTTCAAAAAAGACTTCCAATTATATTGGACAAAATGAATATTTATGCATGATTAATAGCTTTTAAATATACTAGTGGATTTTTGCATAGATGCTTGCATATTATTAAAACATTTATTCTAGATTTTTGATTGAGAAACAATATATGTAATAAGACATCACTTGACTTTCTAGCTAAAAGTTTACTCGTCAAAGGCAATCAAATTACATGGATATTTTGCTCTTGTTCTCTAATTTTAATCAAAGTGTATATTTTCCCTCTTTCATCCACAATGAGAAATTTGAAACGACCCCTCTCCCAGACCTCTATTTATTCGTTGCACCAAACAACTCAAGTAAGAATTATTAAACTGTTATTATTTTTAATCAGAGAAATATTTTATTTACAGATATACATTAATATGCAAATAATGGTTTTCATAGTAATGTAAACAAAGAATGATTGTACAGTTTAGCCGCTGCCCCCACACAGAATGAAAATAGGGAAAATTTGCAAGGAAAATTTAATTTTGGCTAATATTTTTGCCGGCATACTGGAACCCTAACCTTTAAAATGGCTTCATTTGTTAAAATTATTAAAACCGTTTACTCTTAATTTCAACCATCTAAAATGGACTAATTAAATTATACATAAAAATGTGATGTATGTGTGTGTAAGGGGAGAGAATGTGTGAGATAGAAAGAGAATATGTGAAGGAGAATGTGTGATAAAGTATGTGAAAGTTTGTGTGTGTGTGTATATGAAAGAAATATAGTGTAAATTTTGATAGAGATATTGTGTGAAAGAAAGAAAATGTGGGGGTATGGGAGAGAGTTTGAGGGAGAAAGTTAGAGAGGGTGAGATAGCTTAGAGATAAAATTAGTTAGATACTGAGTTTAAGAGAGATTGTTGGATAGAAAGTTAGAGAAGAGTTAAAGTGTGTTATTGTTTGTTCGTTTGTGTGTGTGTTTGTTTGTTTGATAGAGAACACGAAAATATAGATGTGACACACAATATTACAGTACTTTTGAGATGTCATTCCCTTAAAATCGAGTATCGGCATGGAAACATAACTGAACTTAATGTATTTGTAAGACTGAAAAGATAGATGGGGTAAACAAAACATAACTTTTAAATATCATATCCTCAAAACTGAGTGGTAAAAGGAGAATATAGATTAACTTATGCATTTGTATTGTGGTACTATTCACTAAAATGAACATCAGAACCCATCATTTGAAGAAAGAAAAAAGAATACCAAAACTCATACTTAAATAGTTAAAATGGCTAATTTTCAAACATTTTATTTTCATGAATTTAACTTAACCTTTTAAATTTCAAATTATGCTCAATATTATTGATTTAAATGAAAATTGAGGATAACTATGGTACAAAAAACAATGTCTCCCCAATTTAGCCATCTCAATCTAGCTGTGTTATGACTAGCATTCAAAGATAAATATGACTAAGATAAAATTGTGATGTGCTCGGACCAATAAATAAAGATTTGAGTTATTATTTTTTAGTGAGATATATTTTATTTAGAGATTTCCAGCCATGCAAAAAATAATGGTTGCTATTGTGACCAAACAAAGAATGAAAAACTGAAAATTCTCTGTGAAAATGGGGTTTTCGTGGAAAACTATTTTTCCCGACATCCTGGTCTCTTAACCGTTAAAATGAGTGATAGTTTGTCAAAATCTGTTAAGTCATTTCCTTGTAATTTCTATTACCAGAAATGGGCTTATCAAATTTTAATTATATAAGAATTAAAATACTGAATAACTGTAATGAATACAAAATTAAAGATAAAACAAAAATTATTCTATCTACCTATGTACTGTTTGTAATTACAGTGGCACTCGCTCTGGGAGTTAAAGAATCTTCTTTCATGAACAATATTTTGACAACTTTAAACATGGGTGTGGTGTTGTTTGTCATCATAGCTGGTTCTTGGAAAGGTAATAACAATCATTTTGCTTTAAATATTATCAAACATTATACTTTATTTTTAAATTAAGGACTTGGTACTTGTGACACACATTGAAATTATATTAATATAAGACTTTGATAATGTGAAATATTTTAATGAAGATCCAACATCTTAGCTAAGTCAATAACGACTCTGTTTATTGAGTTAAGGGTCCCAGATTCAATTCCAGTCATGGCTGGAAATTTATATTTGCTGAAATGTGAGTTTTCCCCTTTTACATTGATAAATTAACGTCCGGGGACTGGATGCTATGCCTGTCCTAGTCTTAAGTTATACTATAAGGCAAATGAAGCTACAACAGGCCTAGCAAGTTGGAATTGGAAAATATATGGCTTGAATAAAAAAAACTGACTTAAGCCACAGACTGGAAACAGTAATGGATGTTCATAGTAAAAATATTATGAAGAATAATAGTGAGGCCAAAACCAAGGCCATTAAAAAATTTAAACTAGTTGAACTGTTAACCATGTTAGTATGAACAAAAGCTCATTCTTGTGTTTATAAATTTTTCTACTAAATAAAGAATGCAAATTAAATTTTTATTGCAATAGTAAAATCAAAGCATATCAGCAGCATAGGAACAAAAATACTGAAATTTGTGAATATTTTCAGCAAATCCACAAAATTGGAAAATCTCCAAACAAGATATTCCTCCAGGGGTGAATGGCGGGAAGGGAGGATTCCTTCCATTTGGATTTGTTGGAGCACTAAAAGGGGCAGCCACGTGTTTTTATGGTTTTGTTGGGTTCGATTGCATTGCTACCACAGGTGAGATAATCCAGGAAAGTGAATTATTCTCAGAATACACACTAATCCCAGATTTTTACAGGAAGCCCACTTTCTACTACCAACATTGATTGAACGTCACTAACCTTTGGCATTCTAAAAATGTCTTGTTAATTTTTAATTCATCTAAAACGTTACCAAAATCATTCAATAATAATTTTTTATCAATATGTGCAACTTAGTGTGTTTAATTTATGTAAATATAAATTAAGACAATAGCAATATTTTTTTCTGCTTTGTGGAAACATGAGCTTCCAGTTTTCTAATAACAGGCTGTAACCTTGTTACAACATACACATTTAAGAGGTTGTCTCACTCACCATCCTGGCCCCAGTTGACCAACAACAAACTATAACTCAACACATTGTGGCACTCTAACATTAGACTGAAGTGGCCCGAGTTTCATTTCCCGATGACAGAGCTGAGCCGCGCCCACAAAAAAATAAAATAGTGATAAGCGCGCACTCACTCGGCTCTGTCAGCCGCGCATGGCCAACTCGAACTGTTCTTTTGCGCGCATCTGGAGGCGTGGAGTATGTTACAGTATGTTCTCGAAGCATGGCTGCCCCATCCCATGTTGTTCCCACGCCTCGAGAGCACGTGGCATACTTTTAGGGAATATAATAATGGTGGTGGGTCTTTGTTGTAGGCACATGTTACTTAATGGTTATTAGGTGAGCCACATTGCCAGAGGCTGATTTAAACCTTAGGTTATTCAAAATTCCTTTTTGGCATAACATATTCTATTCAAAATTATTGTTCTGGATTAGTAATACTTAAAATGTATTAATTATTGGCACTTTATGGACTTAGTAAATTTTGGGCTCATAAAGCCATGATAATGTTTAATATCGTTGGACGGTTATTTCAAACTGTGTTCACTTTTATTATGATCCCTATGGGGGACCTTTGGATCATATGCCTTAGTTTGAAACTTTTCTTATCCGCTTAATGGATGGGTCTCTTTTACCCTTTGGGTACCGACATTTGAGACAGACACGGACCTTTAAAACTGATAGTGTTGTTTGCTAGCTCTTATTGTAATATTATTGGGAATTATATTATCTTATTTCTTTAGAGACTATTTATCATTGTTGAAAATATTTAAAGTTGATGAATTGTTAGTCAAAGAAGGGGCCACGAGCCGGAGAAGTCATACCTCAGTCTTAGCTTTATTTACTAATGTTAATTTTGCAGGGCATTAGACGGTGTGGTTTTCAATATTATGATCTTTGTGAATATATTCTGATATGTCTTAATATTCTATCGAGAAGAAATTTGTCATGAGACTATACTGTTATTGTTTAACCTATGGGAACTGTCAGTTAGGATAACTTAACTCTTATGTGTGTTATTTGCTCGATTGCTTTCCTGATAGATCATTTTATCTGAAGCTCTATTTGTTAATACATTTGATGCTATGGCAGGACTATTTGAGATTAATTTGAAGGTAGATTTAGTATAGATTGTTTAATCTATTTGAGTTGTCATTTATGGATTTATGTCTGAAATTACATTTCCCAGCTTGTCTCTCCGGATATAATGCCGTTTGAGCTCTGACTTATTTCTAATACTCATCCATCCAGTTCATGCCAGTTAAATGAATGTTTGCCTCTAATATGTTTCCATCCCGACTGTTAATTCTGAATGAAGATAAAGAGGGGGTTAAAAGGGTTCCTATAAAAATGTGACTATTGTTTATTATTCAAGATTGTACATACAATTACAAAATGTTAAAACAGAATTCGATAGAATAGTTATTTTTAAATTAAAATTTGATCGGCTTAAATCAGCTCAAAAGACACTGGGTGAACAAAAAAAAATTATTTCGTTTCTCAGATGGTAAACTAGTGTCTTGAACACTGCTGATAATAAAAATTCACCCAAAGAGATAAAAACCACTTTTTTAATTGGGTTCATCTATTGTACCTTGTGTAGCAAATACTTGTTTCAGTTGCTTTCTTTTAAAGAAGTTTGACTAGAGGAATTGCGCATAGTTCTTAAATGTGCACACCGAAGGTGATATTTTTATAACTGTGATTGTGTTTAGCTGCGCTTAGGTAAAAAATAAAAATGTGTGCTTGGGCTAGTATCAATAATCCACGGGGTTGGTAGGGATATTTTTTCAGAGATTTAAAAATTGAGTACAAATAAAATATATTTTGCTCTCGAATTAAATCCATACAGAAATATTTGTAAAGCCATAGGGCACCAAAAAAAATCTGGCTGGAGCAGATATATAAAATTAGATGACTGTATATAAATTATATGTACAAAAAGTATATTAAAGAAATGCATTTTAATTATAATTAATGTATACTTAATTGATTTCTAAGGGTAGGTAAGGGATGGGTTCAAGCCATCTCCAGGTGCTTTCCTTAACTAAGTAGGTACTAGTGTAGTGATTCTAGTTTATACATCCTTTAAATTAATTAATTAATTAATTAATTAATAGCAATAAATCAAACGTAATATGATATTCAAAATTCCCTTAGTTAACATTATCTTTAACAGTGAAAGTTTATTAGTTGCTACATCCTTCTCTCTATCTATCGGCCACTCGGGCGAATCTTCTTAAATTATTATTATTAATTGTCTTACTACCCGTTCGGGTTATACGCACTTTACGCTAATGTGTAATGGTAGGGTGATTGTGAGATGAAATGGAGGACCTACAGTTTAACGTGGAATCCGAACCACGGTGGAGGCGAATCTTCTTAAAGAGACAATGGGAGAGATAAAGAATGAATGCATCTCATTACTCAGAGAATATTCTAGAAGCCAAGTCTTAATAAACAAACAAACCTTTTGGCAAGCGCACACATCGTCACTCACTTGGTAGTCCCCGATCAGTCAGGGCTTACGTCCATCAAGAGTAAACATGTTTTTTTGTTAAAATCACCTAATTTTATTGGGATCCGCACCGAGCTTAAGATTTGATGAAAATTTTGGTCATCACTGTTCCCTATAAAGTGAAATAGTTGCAAAATCCCTGGATGAAGTGTGATCAAGACCTCATTAAGTGGCTTCCAATGTGTAGGCTCCAAAATCCTTCATAAAAGGGGCTGCCCAAAGTGGTGGCACGAAAGAATGAACCCGATACATGCAACATTGGAATCAATCTAATAGGATTGTATTGTTTAAAACTGTTAAGGTTTGGTTTTTTGTTTTCAGGTGAAGAAGTGAAGAATCCTCAAAAAGCTATTCCGGTAGCAATCATTACATCTCTAGTCATAATATTTTTCTCATATTTTGGTATTTCTACAGTACTAACAATGATGTGGCCGTATTATAAACAGGTACAGATATCTGTCTAGAAAAATACTTATGAGGAACACAGAGAATAATCATTTGTTGAAAAATGTTATATTATTAATAAATATACATATATTGTACTCTCTGTCAAGCATGTTAAACTTTTTAGGTCAAAAGAGCCAAATTGAAAATTTAAAATACGGAGAGCCGCATTCCTGAAAATTCAATATTGAATCTTAAGTAAGAAACTTAAAATTGATTATTATTATTACTAGCACCGCGTCTTACTACCCGTTCGGGTTATACGCACTTACGCTAATGTGTAATGGTAGGGTGATTGTGATACCACGGTGGAGGCCTGGCTTTCCCCACATTCACAAGATGTCTTGTCAGAGGTGAAGGAAGGGTTTGGTAATCAGATAAATCTTTGTCGGGACCGAGGAACGAACCCCGGCCGCCAGTATAGAAGTCTGACACCTTACCCCTAGACCACCAGGTCACCCTTAAAATCTAAAATCCTTGTTTTTGTAGAAAAAATAAATCTCACCTATTTAAAATGTTGGGAAAAATATATTTTCCGATAAGATTGAAACATTTTTTTTAAGCTATGAGGTGAATTTTCTATACTAAATCTTGTGTCATTTTCATAGTTTGTGACAAATGTGAGTCTATAAGCCACAATATCTAAGATGATTGTTTCTTTTATGGGGGATAAAAACTGTTTACACATTTATCTGCTGCCAAACATTGCACATTTTGGTGAGCTAACTTAGTTTTGCACCCTCTTTTTGGCAAAGAAGGAATATAAAACTAGCACACAAACCTAATTTCCTAGATTTATCCAAATAATGCTCACTTTACAAATGCCATAGTTTTTTTTATTTACTCCTTGTTTGAGTTATTTCAGTACTAATTACTTTTATGGGTTAGGAATTGGAAAGGTTGAATTTAGAGGAAGTGAACCTGCGTTTGTGTGGAGGGTGAGTGGAAAACCATTTAGTAAAAACCACCCCCAGTTCACCTGACTGAGATTCAAACCTCAATCTCCCCATCCTCGGCAGCCTAGCTAACTATGACACTGAATCTGGTGAAATGCCATAGTTTTAAATGGTATATTTCTAACACATTTATAAACAATAGAACTGGCCTACATTGTATTTTGGTTTATCTAAAGGTCTGTGAGCTGCACAAAATCATGAGTTGGGTCACATGCAGGATTGACATGACTGCTTTAGGGGGTTTGAATAAAATGTGCTTAGTGGGAATGGGACAAATTCCTTGCATACAAGGAAAAAACTCATTTACCAAAGTTATAATAGTAGGGCCCCGCTTTACGGCATTTCATTTTATGGCAGTTTTCAACTATATAAATGTTCACTGTTTGGTGCTTGTCTCACCCTTCCGGTGTTTTTCAGCATGATTCATGAATAGTTTTGGCTGCCATTTTGTCAGCAGTTTAGTCTGTTTACAGTAATGGTGGGCACTATCTAATGGTTTAAATATTGCTTACTGAATGATTATAACTATACAATGATCATTAAGTAGTTTTTGTGTGTTTGAATGCTAAAAGAAAAGGGTGTGTTCTGCTTTACAACAGGGTTCTGGAACCTAACACGTCATATGAGTGTAGCCCTACTTTAATAATATTTAGGATTTTAAAAATAAAACATTCTGAAGCCTAAATAATTCTAGTTTTGCCCTGCTTTTTGTAAGCAAGTAATGCAACACAATTAAATGAACTATAGCTGTTATTGTAATTGCATAGCATCTTATTGTCCCAACCCCCTAAAATATTTCAAAGAGTTCTTAATCAAACTCCATAATTATATTTGTGATAAATTTTAAAACTTTGCAAACTATTTTTAAGAGTTGTTAAAGCATTTGTGCCGAGTTTTAAAATATAAGAGTTGTTAAAGGAAGTGACCTAACTTCTTTTGTGAAATATGTTCTGATATATTTTACCCATTTTAAAGTAGCATATGTGTATATCAGAAATAAACAATGTGAAGATCTAATCACCATTTCAATAAGTATATTTTTATAAATAAAGCAATTTTTTTTTAAATAAACATAAAATATTGATTTTACAAAATCTTAAATGTTTTCATAAAAAGTTGACAAGTTCTTATTTAACATATAGGATGAAGATGCACCTATTCCCTTTGTGTTCAGAGAGGTTGGCTGGCCCGTAGCTCAATGGATTGTCGCTGTAGGGGGCATATTTGGTTTGTGTGCAAGGTACAAAAAGTAAAAAAAAAATTCTAGGCATTAACAAATGTTGTTAATAAAATGGTAAATAGCACTATCCTATTGGTTTCTATTATATATATTTTTGCAGGGGTGTAGTGTTAGGTTAGACATTGAGGGTCAGTTTCATTGTCAGACTTTGTATATAGTATAGCACTGCACTTTAACCATACTAAGACTTCTACCTAGACACAAATGAAATGAGCCAATTTCACACATGAAACTGTCCCATTCCATCCTGGTTTAGCTATGTGTAGTCTTGTATTTAGTATAGTGCCACACTTGAGGTGTAATAAGTCTGACTACGAAACTGATCCCAAGTCTACCCAAACTTTCTACAGGACAGTTAATAAAAATTAATATTAAAGGTTGCTATTGTAAAAGAATAACTCCAGAAGTGATCAAATTGATATGTATGCTTCTTTAATGCAGACAATAAGTTATTTTTCTCTTTCACTTTTCCTATTGAGACTAACACAAAATTAGATTTATTTTAGTTGTCAACAGTCCTTTAAGAGTCTGGACTCTCTTCCCCTAATTCAGGGGTATCACCATTAACCTTTGAAAGAATATAATCTCAGAAGAGTTGCCACAGATGAGGGGTGGTTGGGTATTATGTAGAACAGGGGGTGGAGGGAGATGAAAAGTGATGACCAGGACTAAGATTACTATTAGGGTTATTCATGCATTAACCACCTTACACTTTTAACAAAGCTGAAAAAATTTACCTATTGCAATTCAAAATTGCAAAACTTAAGTTAAATATTAAATTGAGTCAGATTGATATATGTTTTATATCAATCTTTTATTTTTACAGATCCACAGTAAGATATATTTTATTATACAACACAATTTATAACAAGTTGGTTAAACAACACATTTTTAAATGCTAGTATTTGTATAAATAATTGATAATCATGGGAGGTCTTTTGTTTTGGTCATTAGGGCATTGCCTTTCTAGAAAAATTATTGTAAGTGAAGGTACTTTTAGTTTAGACTTTGAAAGCATTGTTTTGTTCAATGTGTGCATTCAAACTATTTTTAAATATTAAGTTTAAATTTAACTATGAAATACACAGAAAAGTGTGGATTCATTTCTTGTTGGAGTGTTAAAAAACTTGTGTTTTTGTATACAGGTACACCTAATTTAATTAACTTATCTTGAATAATTAAAAGGTTTCTAGATTAGCTGAACAAGAATAAAACCTATTGCCTGAAAACTGATTTAATTAATTTATGGCAACTTTAGTTTCTGGAAACTTGTTAATTGCATTTTGATCATACAATTTGAACTGGCATCACTTGGTGTATTGTTCCAGTTTGTTTGGTGCGATGTTCCCTTTGCCTCGCATTATATATGCCATGGCCACTGATGGTCTATTGTTTAAATTTCTTGGCTTGGTTCATCCAACATTCCAGACACCTCTGGTTGGAACTTTAATAGCTGGGACATTCACAGGTAAAAGCTTATTTACATTCTGTATTATGACCCTTGTTAAAACTAAAACCGGCCTATATTTTGGCTGCAGCTGAAGATTTCTGGCCAAAACTTTTTTTGTTTAAGATTATAAAGTCCCTGGAATTTTAACACAAAGCAGGAATAATAAGTGAATAAAATAAACTTAATGCAATTGAATTTTGTTGTTGTTAAAGATTGTTGACAGTAGGGGGCCTACTGGTACCAGTATTGATATTTTGTATCTTTGTTTTAAATGTCAATTAGTCAGAACTAATATATAGCTACCTATTTGTTATTCATTATTTATATATTCCTGTAATGTAGGAAAATAAAATTCATTTGGTGTGCTAATTTACCTAAAAAGTGCAAAGAATTGATATACAGCATAACAATTTATTAAGTACGTTAAACTAAGACAAATATATTAGTTTCACTCCATGTATTAATAATTTATTAGTTTACCAATACTGGTATAACAGAGACCTTTAAGAGTAAAGATGCTGAAGGCGATAATTGACACATCCTTGGTGAATAAAAACAGAATCTAGACAAATGACTAGAATTTGAATTTGTTGGTAGCTACAGTCCTGTCACTAACACTGTGACAAATACGATTATTGTTTACTGGTTATTTGTGAGCTTATAGATCTAGCGGCAGCTCCTGTGCTGCCTAGTACTATATAGATACAGTTTTAGATTTATTTGTTTAATTCATTGCCTCTTGTCTCTTTTTTAGTTGTTAGAAATGATACTTTAGGTCTTGAAAATTATCAGATAGGTTTGGATGCAGAGTGGACTGTACATGGTTGATTAATTTAATTATTTTAAAATGGTGTTCACTGAGCTTATTTTATTTTCTTTTTTTTCTGTATAGGTTTGATGTCTGCCCTATTTGAATTGGAGCAGCTTGTTAACATGATGTCCATTGGAACACTTATTGCCTATACAATAGTTGCAGCTTGTGTTTTGCTGCTTAGGTAGGTACTATTTTATTAATCATTCTATAAGGTGTTACAGTGACCTGGCAATCCAGGGGTAAAGTGTCTGAATTCTGTGCTGGGGGTCCGGGACTTGGTCCTTATTCCTGGCACAGATTTATCCGATTGCCAAACCCTTCCTTCCCTTCTGACAAGATATGTATTAATAACAACTTGTGAATGTGGGGAATGCCAGGCCTCCACCATGGTTCGGATTCCACGTTAAACTGTAGGTCCTCCATTTCATCTCACAATCACCCTACCATTACATATTAGTGTGTGACGACCCAAACGGCTAGTAAGAGGCCGTGTTAATAATAATAAAAATTATTATAGTAATTATTAGAATAATGATTAAAATATAAGTGTTTATACATGTCAGTCATCTTTGTCATCAAATAACAGAGACCTACACAAATACATTGACGCCTATACAAAAGATTAAATATTTTTCAAGGTTATTTAATTAGTTATATTTTAACTGTACATCTTTTAAACTTCACCCCACCCAGTTTCACATTCAAAACTGGCCCGTTCCATTTTATTTGAGATAGGTGTCGTCATGTATTTAGTGTAGCATCAGACTTGAGGTGTACTCAATCTTATCTATTAAACTGGAATGAGATTTGAGGTTGTACAAAGACTTTACCAAGGGCATTATTTTGGGGGCATCAAACTCTGCCTCTAATTTTCTTTATTCCCTACAAAAAGTATTGTTTACAGCTCTCCCTCCATGCAACTTTTGGTACACTGCCTATAAATTAAACCTTCCTTGTCCTTAAATTTTCATAGTTAATACACATGTGTAGGCCTATAGCCCAGACAGATAGTAAGACTCAGTGCTTCGAAAATAAATTTAAAAAATGTTTTCCCATAAGGTTGGGCAAATGTATTGAAGTATTTTAGACTTTATAGCATTGAAGTATTTTAGACTTTATAGCATTGAAGTATTTTAGACTTTATAGCATTGAAGTATTTTATACTTTATAGCTTCTTAAGCCCAAAATATGTTTAAAACAATTTTAAATTTGCAACAATTTATTTTAATATAAAATTATTTAATCTTTTTTTGGGTGCTTTATCACAACCAATGCAGGTATAATAACATCTCTTTACTGACTTTTTAAAATTTAAGGGAACTGGTAAGGCCTGTTAAATCTGCAGAAATATTGATTCTCAAGGCATCATTAATTTCATGATCAAACTTTCATTCAAATTTTTCAAACGTATTGAAACCATGTGTCTGTGTAAATATTTTGTAACATTTTGAACACAGGTACAAAGCTGAATTGGATGAAGAAGGCTATTCTTTGCTCTTAACACAGATGGGAGATATTGCAGACAGTTCTGACAATAGTGAGGGGGAATTAGAAGAACAAACTGTTTCTGTGTAAGGCTTACTGTCAATATTGTCCTGCTAACTTTAGGCTTTCTTGTTAGATGGTTCTCATTCTCTGGTTGAAGGAAAAAGAAACCTGTACAATATCAAATGCACTAATTTTCTTGCACCTATTTTAATGCTTGCTTATGTTTCAGCTATAGATCTCAGTTCTCTTTGGTCTGTCTTTGCAAGCTAATATAATACATTTTTAGCTACTGCCTACTGTAGATTTAGTCTAATATCTAATTTTATATAAAGGGCCTTATCTTTCAGCTATAGACGCTACTAGATCTATTTTCACATATTCATGTCAGTTAATGTGTACTTGAGCTGTCACATGTGATAGATATTATCAATACTATAATACCATTAACATACTACAAACAAAATTTGCAGGGAAAACTGATACATTTTATTTTTCCAAAAGGTCCTTCATATAGAAATTGGATTGGACTAGTTTTAATAAAGTCTAGATGTACATGGAGCATCTTTGCACCATTTTTATTTTGTTTATTTTTAAATATAATTTATATATTGATATTAAGATTGTTATAAATGCTTAAGTAAAAGTACCAAACGTAGTAACAGATGGTTAAAACCTTACTTTATCTATTTGTTACAAATCATGACATGAACGTTTCACTTAAGGCCGATACACGATGTCTAAAATAAAACTGGCCCCAAAATAACATTATTTGTAAGTCTGTTTGAAATATGCACTGTCAGCTGTTATGTGTAGGTTTGCTTGCTGAGTAGTAAAAACACTTATTTATTAAAGCTATGGGTAGCTGCTGGTGGCATGCATTTTGAACATACTTTGAAATACTCTGCGTTTGGGGTCGATTTTATTTGGGACACGCTGTAGTGATATAAAATACGTTTGAGTTAATTTTTGCTGCATTTCCACCCTAATAACTCTGTGAGTATTTTACAGGTGATGAAATGGACATATGCATACTTCTTTAATTTTAAATAGCTTTTAAAGTTGCAAGTGAGCTGTATTTTTTTAGGTGGTGGATTGTGATTGGTTTTAAATGTGCATGGTTAATTAATATCGCGGCTCCTTTGGATTTGGAATATCGCTTTCAAAATGAGTTTGGCCTTAAAGGGTCATTAATAATAGAATATTACTTTTCTTGTGGGTAGGTCTACTTATTAAGGGCCGATCCTATGACTACTCGATAAACATTGCTATTGTGATGTTAAAGCTATCTACCAGATAAAATTCATTAGCCACTTAAATGTTTTATGCATCTTATTAACTGGATATATCTGCCAGATATCTCTCTGCAGGAAAAGTATATTTTATTCACAACACGCAAGGTTGGTACTATTTTTGCTGATAGCGCTACAACCTAGCGAGCACAGATAGAGTTAGCACGAGTAGTGAGAACACTCAATATTTGTTGAATAATGGTGGCTAATTGATTACGAGGAAACAGATTGTGTCACATGTTATACTTTTATCTATGGTCATGTGGGCGCAGAAGCAAAGTTGTATTTCAAGTACTAATTTCAGGGTCTGCCAAAATGTGGGCAATCGTTGGGTACAATGTTTACAAAATTTAATCTAGCATACCCACATTTTGATAATTTGTTCTCATTTAAATATAAATCTAGAAATAGCTTGTCAGTTTATATAAAAGGGAATCAATGTTCAAACTTTATATAGTTAGAGTATGGGCCTGTGCTTACTAAACACTTGAACCAAGATTTTAACCTTTCAGATTCGCAAATCCTCATTAAAATCAATGTCATTATGGCAATGAGCATTTTAACTGCCAGATAAAAGATCAGGTACTTGAACCTCCCAATAAAAATGTGATGGATAAAAACATTTTATCTGGCAGATAAATGCTATCTGGCATTCATAATGTGCATATTTAACTTATCCACCAGATAGAAATATTTATCTAAGACTCATAACTCATAAGACAGGCCCTAAGTTATTATCAAAATGTTGCATGCAGACATGATTTGACTGATGTTCTTTTCAGAAAATATTATTTAGCAAGATTGCTTCGGTGCATTTCACGCATGTGTTTATTTTAATGTCTATCTAAGTACATAGGTAAGAGAAGGGGAAAAATATTAATTTCACTAGTTTATTAATAAAACCATGCAAAATTTTGAATCTAATATGTTTCTACAATCTATTTTCTAGCATTGAGAAAATAAATACAGACTGCCCAGAATATTCTTGAGAACATTCTTGAGAACATTAACAAAATATTGACTTAGTACCTGCTTGTTAATGGTTTTTTTTTAATAACTGTCTCTCATAACTAACTGGTAGATATTTGGCAATTACTGGAAATAAATTATGATTATTCTGTTGAAACTTGTATTGTAGTGACAAACAAGTTTTTGCCACTCAATTATTTATTATATTTACTTATTTAGTTGGTGGTTGAACTTTGCAGGTACAAAGATAACCCAGATGATGGAAGCGACATTATAAGTTCAGAATATATAGAATCTACCAATCTAGTGACATTGAAGGAAGTTAATTCATTTGAAAGTATTACCAAACAACTGTTCAATGTCAGACGGTTAAAGTGTCCTACACCCCTGTCTTCAAACATAGTGGCAATCCAAGTATTCATCTTCTGTAAGTTTTTATGACACTAGTTTACTTCATTTCTTTTCAAAATAGCTTCTTACATTAGTAATATGGTTTTTTAATCTTACAGAAGGCTACATATAAGGTAAGTATATTCACAATATTGGCCACCCAGTCAAAGGCATGAACTTTAAAATAAATTGGATGGCTAATGATGGGAAGTCAAAGTTCGAATCTTGGCCTGTTTACTGGGTGTGGTTTTCCAGATGTGATTTATTAATTTGATTTTCCCATCATATCTATTAAGTACCTCAAATTAGGGGTTGATCCAGAGGCCCCACACCCCATCAAGAGATTTTTAGATTTAATTTTGTAATTTTGTTGATACTATGTTAGTACAACCAGTAGTGATTGTCATGTTTAGGTTACTAATCGGTTGCTTTGAGTTCCAATCACAGACTGTAATTGAGTTATATTTTCAACACATCGCTAAATTAATTAACAAAAAACATAAAACGATTTTCTTAGATGAAGTTTTTTGTTTAATTTCCTAATTAATTTCTGATTTGCTCTAATTTTGAAGGATTTCCACACACCTCATGATCCTCCTGGATCCACCCCTACCTCGACCTCGAATCCACCATTTCAATTTTGACCCTTTGGAATGAGCTGTTAAAAGGCTCGGTGTTTAAATTAATAAAATATTAGTAAAGAATGAAGTAAAAATATACTTATTCAATAATATGAATGTCATTGGTAATGACAGAAATACTATTTAAAAAATAAAGCTGAGGTATAATTTTACACCTGAGATGTTAACAATCATGACTAGTGTACAATTAAAGAAAGTGACTCGCACTGGTGGAAACTCTTTACTGAATGCCAGGCTCGTCTAGTCTGTCTCGCCAATGAGGTCAGGGTTTGAATCCTGGCTATGTGTGCTCTAGGATGGTTTTTTCCTAAATGGTTTCACAACTTCCTTTAAAATGTGAGTACCTTTCTTCTTAAACTTTACCGTACTCATCTCTTCCTAATTTGTGTGTGAAAATGGGTATAGGTTGGACAAGTTATAAGACATAGTGGAAAAATATTGGAGGCTATCTCTTGTATACTAAATTTACCTAGCACCTTTCGGTGTAGATTACAAGATAGGGCCTGAGTGTAATCTGGCCATGACAATAACCTTTCAGGATAAACTTAGTGTATGGTATATATCTACAGCTATTGTAGAGGGTAGTGTTAATGGCCAGCAAGGATGAGATATGGCCTTTATTAACCCACAGGAATTTTTTTATGGGGGTCTTAACACAATATAGGGATTTAAGTGCCTGTTCTGCGCTTAGGAACATTGGATTTTAAACCTAATTTTTGCACCATCTGAAAACAACTCTACTCCAGGCAGGGTTTAAACTGCCTACAAAGGTGGTTGGACGATGCAAATAGGCGGAACACTTTTGGAAACTTGTCAATGGAAATAGTGCTTTAAGAGTAAATACAAAAAAAAAGCAACTTATGGGGGTCATACATATGCGTGGCTTTAAACTTTTAATTATTAATGGGTGGGATTTTAAGTTTTTATTTAGGATAATTTTTGGCTTATTTTCGTGTCCTCCACAATTTAGACACAAAGGAGATCCAAACCTAAATTGTGAATTTTTGTATGTGTTGTATCTTAGTACCTCCCCGATTTGTAGTTGTATTCAAATTGATGGGGTAAGGATGAAGAATGTATAATGAAAAATGTACCTGCATTTAAATATAAGAAGAGTGAAAAACCATTCAAGAACAACTTTAAAGTTGAAGAGTGAATCTTGGATAGATCGATTCAAGTCCATTGGGTGTCTGCCCATAGTGTGCAATGGTGTCTGCCCATAGTGTGCAATAGTCATTGAGGGTTCCAGATAGATGCAAATTAAATTTACCTAAAATAAAAAACGTTCCAAAAGTATGGTCCCGGATTCCTTATAGGCCAATAAAATCCAATCCAATTACCTTGTTTTATTTATCTGACAGTTATAAAAGTGAATAGATCTACATTATCATGCTATTTTTTTTCTTAACTTTTTGAAACACCCACAACTATAACAAAGTATATTTTTAAGTCTGATTCACCCCCACCCCATTTGTGTTGGGTATTTTATCAAATATAGTGAATGTTATTTCATAGGGTACATTTTGTGAATTTTAAATAGTTACTCAAATTTAAGATTTGGAAACAATTTAAAATCCTCAACATAAACTATTTCAATTTTTTTATTGCAATATTCTTATTATTTTTATTAATGATTAATGGACATAGACAAGTATTTAGAAAGCTAACAGCCATTTTGAGTTCTTTTCAGTCTTGCAAAGTAGAGCTCTTAATATACAGCTTTTAAAGTATATTTAGTACACATATGATCATGAAAATCTACAAAATCTACACTACATACTACATTGCACTTCTTTCATATGAGCTGGTCACTTAGTTTAATATGGCAAAATAGGTATATACTGCTCTTTATAAAGTTATTTTGTAAACGTTAGAATTAAGTATAAGATCTTACATGATCTTACATGATGTGTTAGCCTACTCTTTAGATAATGCACCCTGAAAATTACATAATTATGTGTTTAGTTGTGTTCTAACTGTGAACTTTGAGACATCGTTTTCTGGTTGGTGTGAAAGCCTTGCCCTTCTATCCTCACAATTATCAATTTAATACTGTCATTTGGCACTATTTTTTCTCTTTATCACCTGAGTATAAGATCTTGATTACGTAGTTCTTATATGTAACAACATGCCCATGTGTCACCAGCAATGTGTGAAATCCAAGCGTTCTACAAAATGCCTATGCTTTCTACATAATTCCTAAGTGGTTATGGCTAAGTATGAAATAAACTAGTTCTGCTGTTGTATTTTATACTTAATTTCGAATTCTTTGTCTTTTTTAAAGTCTTATGTTATCAATTCTTTTATCCAGTTCTATGTAAGTCATTCTTGCGCTTTTTTCTTGCAAGTTCATCTTATTCCTAGGATTTAAGTTGGGTCAGTTTAGGTTATCTTATAATAGGGTAGTTGAGGTTATGTTATCTATTGTTCTTGGTAATATATAATGAATGGTTATTCTATATATTTTCTAAGAAAAGCCTGAAAGACAACAATAAAACTAATTTATTTCATACTTTGCTAAAACCACTTAAGAATTATATAGAAAGCCTGGCTTGCACACATTGCCGTTAACATACATTAGAAACCCACCTCTCCACAATGTTATGGGGTTTATGGGTTTATTGATCACCCTTAAAATGTAATCAATTGTGACAGTAAGGTTAAGTTCTTGCTTTGGTGGTACAATAAATCTGAAGTTTGTTTTTTTTGGTGCTTTGTTTTAGGTGTGATATCAATCATAGCCAATTTGTGCATTGTCCACTTCTTAAGCGAGATAATAGCCGGTCATTTGGTGGTCATTGTAGTTACATCGCTTTCATTTGTCCTTCTGTGTCTTATTCTAGTCTCAATCACAAGACAACCCACATCCTCAAAAATTTTATCTTTCAAGGTATGTGTGTTTGGTTCAGTAAAGTTTACCTTAAAAGTGAATATATTACTTTAATTTAAGAGATGTAATGTAATATTAAAACAAATACCCAAAAGCTATTAACATCAAATTAAGGATGATATGAAAATGATAAAGTCAAGTGCCTGCTAGCATTCTGTTGCTATAATAGTTTTATCGGTTAAATATCAGTTATATCTAAAAGTGTGCAAAGCTTTGAAATTCAAACTTTGCTTCAAAACCATCAGCCTCAACTTTGCTTTGACAAAAATTCTGGCTTCGAAAATTACAAAGCTTAACCTATAAGATATTGGCGGTTAAAGTACTAATTGTCAATTATTGCCATTATGAGCTGCTGTATATTTATCAAATAAATATCCATGTAAGAAATCTTAAGAAATAAAGTTGTAGGTTTAGTTAATAACTTTATCAAAACCAAATGTTACAAACAATTGTGTATTAAAACATTCTATAAATAATCTTAGTTCTTTAAATTTTGTAAATGACCACAGTATAATATTTTTCATTTCATATGAAACTTTGATTTGCCTTTGAGAATATTTTATATATTCAATTAGTTTGCTTTGAATTGAGAAAGTGGACTTCGCACACCCCTAGTTTTATAATTTGTGTGAAGGAGTATTAAAATTAATATGAAGAGAAAGTAAAATTCTTTACTATTGTAAATTTATTTTATGAGAAGCCCTTGTCGAATTTATTTCACCTGAACATGACAAACTATACTCGAATAATCTTTATTCAATGGCATTAAATTGTCTGTTTAGTATTTTGAAGAATTTATTATTATAACGATAAATTGGATGAATTTCGATGAAACACTTTTATTTGTGGGAGTTTTCTGAAATTCTAGTTTATGTATAGTTATATTGATGAGCTTTCTACATTGTGGTATTGGGAAGAATAAGTGCCCTGGGGTTTTTGATATCAAATTGTTAGGGCCACTTGAAATGTTAAGTGACACCCATTATTCTAGGTCAAGGAGCTATGGTTGCACCCCTTGTAAAAAGGATATATTGGGTGACAGGAGGCGAGAGGAAAATACTTGAAGGAGAAACAAGATAGGAAAGAGAATGTAAAGAATAGCAGTTACATGTTGAAAAAAACTAATTTGGGAGAGATATTAATTGCAGTCTTTATAGTGGTAGTAAAACTAATTTCCCAGAAAGTACAAATAAAAACAAGTTAGGGCAGGATGGGGGATGACCAGAACCTCGTATATTCACTTGGTATATGGCTCGCTATATCTCTTGCTTCCTAATTCACTTTGGAAGAGGAAGTATTTGGACACGGAATTCCTTCATATTTTTTATTTATTTATATGTCCGTTGTGTTGAGAAATAGGTTTTAATTATATTATGTTAGTGATTGTTTAGAATATTTTACATGAACTATGTTAAACGATTGATAGTTTTAATTTGCATCCAAACCATATTTTTAAGATTAATAAAATGTTTGTGTACATATGTATGTTGCAATAGGTTCCTCTGGTGCCTCTTCTTCCTGCATTAAGCATTTTGATAAATATACACCTGATGTTGATGTTAGATATTCATACATGGATTAGGTTTGGAGTCTGGATGATTGTAGGTGAGTTTTAGTGTGTGTGACAAATTTAATACTATAATGTAGCAGGATTTTGCTAATGAAAGTAAGAATAATTGTATTATTAAAACTAAAAAAGTGACAACTTTTATTTGTTTGGTTGCACAGTTATGAGGTTTTTATAATTTTAAATAGTCTCATTAGTGAAAGTTTCTAAAATCCTACTCTTTCAGTCATAAAATTGAACTAAGCTTAGAGAAAACCATCTTCTAGATAAATATTAAATGGTGGATAGTGTTATTAAACTTGATGCGAGTCTAAAAAAAAGTTAAAAATGTAATTCCGACTGAATCATCATTTCAAAAAAATTATTTAATTGATTAGTAACCAGTGTTTTATAAAGTATGATAAGATTGGTCAACATAAAAACTATATTGTCTCTTTAAATAATTAAAGTAATTATTTGAGGGGTGGAAAATTTCTAGTATGTAACCTAGATTAGAAACATTCTAACTATACTGTTGATGGGTGGTATCTACAATAATACTTTCTGACAAATACTTGGTGAACTTTACTATACTTTCTTACAAATACTTGGTGAACTTGTTGTAAAAACATATTTTCTGAGAATACAATTTGTGTCTTGTTATGCAAGAACTTTAGTGCTACTTTATTTCACAAACTTATAAGCATTCATGCTTTAGTAAAAAAAAGTATTAAATTATAGTACCAATTTGTTCTGTAATACAGATTATGACTGATTTATATTCTTTAATTTAAAATGGTAACATAAATTCTTTAAAATATACTCCAATTAAATATTGTTTTATTGTTTTGTAAATGATTTATATTTAAAATTGTTGTTATCAGGTCTTGTTGACTATTTCTTTTATGGCATGTGGCAAAGTGGAGCAACACATTCAAAGAGAAAGGGGATAAAAAGAATTCGCTTGGGACATGAGAACAAAGGTTTTATCCTTGGTGATGAGAAGTCAACCAGTGACCAAGAAAATCCAAAAACTTCACAAGGAGCTATGAATCTATCTCAGGAGTCTAATAAGAGAGTTACACCTCTCTCCCCTAATGAGATTAATAAAACTAATGAAAACAAAATTGACTCAAAGTGTAAACAAGAAATATTGTCAAACCATAATGGAGATGAAGTGATGAGAACTAGTGTGTATATAGGAAATAATGTAGATCAAAATCAATATATTTCTAGTAGCCAAAAGTTTAGAAACAATACCAATGTATCTGGAGGGGATTCGATTCGCTCATATGTTTCTGTGAAAAACAAAAGTGTGGGAGGTGGTGGAAATGTTGTGTTGTCTAATGCTTCTGCTGTGTTGTCTAGCAATGTGTTAACAATGTCTCAGAATTCTGAACATTTCCCAATCAAAGTACTTCCCAACCATGACGTTAGATCTGGGCAAAATCAAGAGACAGTAAGTGAGGTGTCGGGCCATGTTAGTAAAAATGTTAGATTGAGTAAAAACACTAATAATGGAGTAGTTAATGAAACTGAGGAAGACTTATACCCAAATGTTATCGTGATTCCTCATGGTGATACCGATGAAGATAGTCAAGGGGAGAGTTGCAAAATTGAAGGGGAGTCAGAAGCTGTTTATGAAGAAGATGAAAACTGTACAGCAGAGAGAAGTGATGATGAACAAATTAATAAAATTGAAATGGGTCCTATAAATGATATCAAAGATCCCAATAAAGTGTGGAGAAAATATGAGACACAAGAGAGTGAGTTGAGTGGTGAGAGATCTTCACAAGATTCGTTTCATTCTGCTGTTGATGTAATAAATGAGCATCCCAGTGAGAAAATGGTCGATAAATTAGAGAGTGAAACTAATGAGATAGATGAAATAAATAATTATGAAGAAAGTAAGTATTCAAAGACCAAAGATTTAAACGAGGCTGCTGATACCATACAAACCAATTTGAATGAAGCAGACAAAACCCAAAGTACTCTGAATATTGACCAAAGTCCTGCATCACTCATGTTAAAGGGTAGTTTTAAGACCTCATCATTTGCAAAAAGATTAAATAAGCTATTGCAGAAAACTCCTTTGATCAGCAAGTCAAACTCTCGACACACATTAAACATTGCTGCTAGTGATATTAGTCAGCAACCACGAATTTCAAAGACTCTTGATCTGAAAAGGGACAAATATATCACTGAGAAATTAGATAATCAAAATAATATAGCAAAACCACTTGATATTAAACAAGAACTAGAGATTATTTTAGCGAGAAGATATACTAGTACAAAATCCGATAACCACCAAATTTACAAGAGTGGTGATTTAAACTCTGAAGTGGAAAATAAATTTAAGGAAATTAATAGTGTAGGTGTTAGCGAGTTACATATAAATTCCAAGATGGGTATTAATGATCAATTTCCTGTGGCAAAAATTGAGAAATCACTAAATCCTCCTTTTTCAAATGCTAGTGAAAACTTAGTTGGTCCTGAAATTCAAAAATACATGGAACCCCAGTTAGAAGAGACTGAAGGTAGTAAACTAGGAAACAAGGAAGCCATTAGAGCCAAATTAGAAGATTTATTTTCTAGAAAGCAGAACATTTTAAATCAGAACAAACTGGAAAAACTTCAAGGAGAGTATGTTTCAAAAGATGACAAATCTGAAAACATAACTGAACTCCAAAATCACAAATTACTTATGGGTGATGTTTTTAACACTTTGAAACTAAAGAGAATAAATAAACCTCTTAATTCAGAAAATTTGGAAAGCATGAATCGGTATGATCAAAATGAAAACAATAATGGTAGTTCAACAATAGATAATTTTGAGGTGTTAAAAAAACAGCAAATAATGGGTGGTTTATCATCTCTGAAGTTTGTAAAGAAAGGAATATCTGAAGACGAATCTTCATCGGGCAGTGAAGATGAAGTATTTGTAGATACTGTCGACCCTAAAGAAAAACTTGAAACTAGATGACAGTAATACTAACATAGTGTTTATTTATGTGACATGAAAAATAGCTAGGATTTTAAGAGTCATCAAATAAGGAATATTTATGGTTTGTAGTAAACCAAGAATGAAAATGGCTAGCAAATGTATAATATTGGCTAACAAATTGGCTTCTAGCCCAGGTGGCCTCTGATTATATAAGCCTTTCTCAAGAAATGTGTTGTATTATCAAGCTGTTTAGTTGAATTAAATGTCCTGAGAGAATTTTTGGCCTGCCAAAAATTGACTGTTTGATAGCTAACAAATGTATTTCTTATCAGCAAGTTAACTTAGACGATTAGTTGTATTTATTAGTTGGCTAAATCTTGCCTGATTTTACAGAAAAGAGCAAAGAGATTTTGTAATGTTTTGTTTTAGGATTTAACTCTTTTAATACATGGCATAAAAAAATGCTATGCCATCAAATACCCCTCTATAAGTAATTGTAGTTAATAAAGGTAGATATGTGATCAGGACAGGTTACAATAAATTATCCACTCAACCCTTGAAATAACTTATAGCCTGCAATATAAAGTTTAAATGAAAGGGTACTTGGAGGATTTTATTATTGAAGGATGATATTCATTTATTTTGTAAAACTAGTATGTATATAATTTTCTCCAATAGAATACCACTCCAATCCTTTATTTTAAAAATTAAGCCTGAATCTATAATTTTACTTCGATGGATGTGGGTGACTTTCCAACTTCGAGGCAAACATTGTTAATTTTATCCTCACTAATCAATGCTTTAATAACATAGGTTAAGCCTAATCTGATACTAGCCAATAAATATAAATCTTAAAATTCAAAATAGGAGATTCTAGCTGAAACTCTAAACTCATGATTTTTATCACACTCCAAATTCAAATAGCATTTTCTCAATAATTTGTTCAATATTTAAAAAGGGACTTAGGCCTATTAACAAGAGTATTCATTGTGTGTTAAATAATTACGAGGGCAGCAATGCCAAATGTTTCATGTGAACAGAACACCTTAGGGATTTATACTTAATGGCACATAAGGGTTATGCAAGTTTTGCTGAACACATGCTTTCTCATTTAGGTTAAACTCTGAAAACTAAATATAATTTTCTTAAAAAGACCATTGGCTTCATCCAAAACTTTTATTCTTTCATAAACTGTATATGTAAACTTATTTAAATATAATAATAAATCCTGGTGCGCGACATGCTTAATCATGACATACAGTCTATCACGTGTGATTAAAGCTGACACATAGCTACAAAAAAAATTACTGTGCAAGATGTGGTTACTGTAGCTAAAATATATTTCTACTTCACAAGATGTGGTTACTTTTGCATCACTACTGCCTGCATATATCTAAATCGGTCAATTACATTTTATATTGGCGAGGACATTTTAACCTCACTCCTTCCCCTCTTCCCACCAACCCTTTCCAACCCTTCCTCACACGCCCTAAACTTTAGTATGATCCACAGTAAATCTTAAATAGATTCCTTAAAATCTATGCTTTTTTAAAATTATGATCCATTCCCTTAATTTATTGGTTTTTAAGTTTCAAATTAGATGGAAAATTGGAGACATGATCAATTATTTCCTCTGACTCTTTTAAATTAATAAAAATCTTCTATGAAGGAGAATTAGTGGCTCATTTATTTTACAAAACGGAGCATATTTATTGTTTTCTTCAAAGTGTTATGTTGAGTTTTGTATGAATTCCTTTATTTTAAACAAATCTATTACATACCATTTTTGAAAGCTATGAGGTAATACACAGATAATCCAAAAGATATCTTTGCGGAACATTTACAAGATTTTAATTTGTTAGGTACTCCTCAAAAGTAGTTTTATAAGTGTTGCTTGCTTTTGTTTAATTTGCTTTGTGGTTGAAATTTGTCTGTGCCGTTTTTGTAAGATATTAAAAAGACTGGTATATTCAAGAATTATTCTGATAACTTAGTTTATTGAATTATTGTTCTTCTAAAACCAACCTATTGTGTGCAAGATTGTAAATTCTTGTACTACCTTTGATACAGTTGAAATGACATTTTAATATGTTCTCAAAAATTATAGTGTCAAGTATTATATAGTGTGATATGAAAGTTTAAATATATCTTTTATTACTTTAAAAAGGAAATTTATGAATAAAGTGGTTTTGCAGAATTGTTTGATATTTCTTAATTTTCTATAGCAATGCTTATTAATTGTTTTCAACTAATTTTTTTAAATATTTTGAAAAATGTTTGAATTTTGAGTACATCCATTTTAGGATTTTACTAATATATTCATAATACTAGTCATTATCGTGTTCAAAGCCAGTGTTCCCTCCGCTGTATCTGTGGGTGCCATGTCGCCTCATCTAGGGATCTAGTATCAAAAGAAAAGTATCGGTGCTGCACTAAATTCTAGTTTTTAAATAAGAGTATTGATACTGTACTCATTAGTATCAAAGAAAAGTATTGATAGCAGTATCAAACAAAATTATCTAAATATCATGTTCTTTTATTGATACAAATTTTTTTCTCTGGAGCCTTAGAAAAAGCAGCAATAAACTTTATAATTACTAATGCCATAATATAAGAAAGCCTTAGAAGTTTTTTACATATTTAGTAACAATAATAAAAACCCACTCTGGTGGCTGCTTGGTCCAAAGCACTACTCTCGCAATAGACTAGACTGCCAGAGGCAGAGATCAGGGTTCAATCCTGGTTGAGTGTACTGAGGGTTGTTTTTACTAAATGGTTTTCCACTCTCCCTCCACAAAAAGTTTAGTACACTTAGTCTAAATTAAACCTTTCTAATCCCCAACACATTTGTATAATAAATACATAAGTGAATAAACTGAACAGGTAGTAAGACATGGTGCAAAAAAAAATTATTATAAAATTTGAATTATATCTTTATTTTACAACAAACCACTCAAAACCTTACCATACTCATAATATTGTAAGATAGGGCCTAATTATGTCCTTAGCTTATTTCCAAATCAAGCAGCAGGAATTTTAATCAGGTTGTCAGTGTGGGCTTAAATATATTGAATAAACTAAGAACTATCTAAATTAAAAACCAATGATGAATTCTCCCTGATTACCAACCTAACATTGAAGTGTAACTAAATAACTAAATTATCAAAGCAAATATATAGATTGTCAAGAGATAGGCATTTGACTCATCCAAACATTTAAACTAATAAACGTATATAAAGCAATATTGATACACACATTGTATCAGGGGTGTTAAAAAAAACTTTTTTTATACTCTTTAAATTGAGAAATGATGTGGGACATGGGAATCAAACACAGGACTTTAGATTGGTACGCCTGTGTTCTAATCACTGAACTGTCCAGGAGTTATCCTGTGCCCAGGGTCTTTCTTAACTCATATTCTAAGGCAGAATCTGTGATAGACATGTGAAATTTGTCAGCCATATAGTCAGTGATATATTAAGATCACATTATCAGGCTGAAACTTTGTATCCAGGGTTTTCATAAGCATCTCCCAAGGAGTTTTTGAATTGTATATCTAACCCTAAAATCAAGGATACCTAGTTTACTGAAGGGCAAAAAGAGAGAAGTATTTTATCCAAATCCACTTAATGATTTTGATTCAATTTTATATCTAGGTATTGTTTAAAATAAAAAATGTATATTCTCATTCATGAAAATGACTTGTACTTTAAATAAGCGGAAATTTCAAATTTTGGCAACAAGTTTAAATATGAAAAAACTTGTCATAAAGTTGTAGTACCATTTAAAATTAGAATATATTTTTATATAATTATTAGTAACTGAGATAAAATTATATATATATATATATATAATTTTTTTTGTGAAACTCTTTGACAATTAGCTGATATGCTCTTTGGTGGACAGTGGTTTCTCTTTCCTCGATGTTTTTGTTAAAGTGAGTAATATTTTATTTATACTCTTTGGTGAAATATTTCTGCAATTGTGTAATTTTGTTTCATAAATCTGAGTATGTAGTAAATGGCCCTATATTAAACTAAGACTGTGTGGTACACCACACCATTTATTTATATTAAACTGTTATTACCAAAAAAATATTCCTTCAGTTTTCATGGATGTGATAAATACTCCCCAAACAGTTTATTATTAATTTATGTGAATAAGTAAACTAACTTAAACTCAAATGTCATTGCATGCAGTACAGATGGTAGACAAATTCAACCTAAAGGTAAGGTGCTAATTTAACTTAAAATAGATTTGTAAAACAAAGCATTTAGGATGTATATACATTTTAAAATGGTATAGTGTATGGTTTATACTGTGTAGAAAGGAACTATACATAAAAGCCAGAGCTTTCACACTTGTTTAAATTAATTTAATCTAAGGAACACAATTCTCAATATGATGAATTGAATATACTGTTAATATCTGCATTTGATCACTGAAGAGGAAAATTGCACCTCAAAGTGTTATTAAACTTTGTAGATAAAAATAGCTAAATTGAGATTTACTTTCAATTTTGTAATTTTGTCCTGTGCATACTACAAATTAGTTATAACATTTAAGTGATAAAATTACAGATTTGGCCAAAATACTAAACTTTTTTTCAGCATAAAATATTTAATTACCATTTGGATTTTTAAAATATTTAATAATTTCTGTTTAACTTCAAATATTATTATTATTATTAGCACCGCGTCTTACTACCTGTTCGGGTTGTACACACTTACGCTAATGTGTAATGGTAGGGTGATTGTGAGATTAAATGGAGGACCTACAGTTTAACGTGGAATCCGAACCTTGGTGGAGGCCTGGCATTCCTCACATTAACAAGATGTCTTGTCAGAGGTGAAGGAAGGGATTGGTTATCAGATAAATCTTTGCCGGGACCGGGGATCGAACCCCTGCCGCCAGCATAGAAGTCTGACACCTTACCCCTAGACCACCAGGTCACCTTAACTTCAAATAAAAAAACAACTGGTGTTTGAATTACACACCCATAAAAATTGGGCAACTGAAGGAAGTCTTGACATATATTTTCTATTTAGTTGGTTTATTTGCTTTTCCTCAGGGTTGTACACATTTGCTGAACTATCAGTTAATTAGCTACAAGAGTCATCTTCCTGCCTCAAATGGTCTAACAGACATTTTGGATTGTCAAAATGCTGTTGTGATAAGACTTTGTGTATGGTAAACTGTTCCCCCCTCTACCAATGAGTATAGCGAATGGCAAAAAGTTAAATATTGTCATACTAAATTGCTATAAAAAAAGTAATGATTTTTCCACAAACTGGCAGTTTACTGTTTATTTAGGATGTGTATCTGGCTATTGTTATCATTGAAATATGGTAGCAATCAAATTAGTCTTACCAACAAACAATCCTTATGTTAAACAAGCTAATAGAGGTAAATTTGAGGTAAATTACAATCATTGAAGCAATTTTACATGTGAATTGTTATCTTTTTCTTTTTTTTTTGTTTAGGTCTAAGTGTCTTCTTTAGCTACAGCTACTATCATAGTATTGAAGGAAAACTGCACTCAACTGTGAAATTTAATAAAAAACGAACCTATTATCACTCCAGTGGGCGATGAAGTCCATATAAATTGGTGTAATATTTATCAAATGTTATATTTTTCATCTAGTTATTTAATATTTTTATAGAATCAAGTGATGTGTAGAAAATGCAGTCTTCATTGATTACCCTCGATAAACTAGTCTCGTACAATGTTACATAAATTATATTAATGCATTTTTATTTGTGTCTGTATAAGTATCGTCAAAGAAGATAATTTTGAAAGTGTTTATTTACTAGATTTTATGTTACTGTGTTGTTTATTTACTAGATTTTATGTTACTGTGTTGTTTATTTACTAGATTTTATTTGTTAGTGTGTAATACTATAATAATATAAATCTGTTAACGCTAAATCACATTTCAAGTGACATTTGCATGGAACTAAACAAAGTTTGAAACTTGCACTTTAATACTTATCATAAAATTTGTATTTTATGAAAAACAATCTGTGATAATTTATAAATGTTATGGAAAATATAAATTTTATAAACAGTGTTTTTCTAGTTGTACTGTTTTGCCATGATATATTAAGTAAAAGTAGGCCCATGTTGTAAAACAGAACATAGCCTTTTTTAACTTTCAAAAGTTTAATAAAATGTTAACACTAAAATTTATAAAGTGTGAAATGGATCATTCAGCCGAAGGAACACAATTGGAAACATTAAGCTCTACATACACTCCTGATTTTTTTTTTTAAATACTCGGTGGCCAGTGTCTTGAATTGGCCAGACACAATGGCATAGTGTAAATTAAGTCGATGAATGCCATTAGGACAAAGACTAAGGTTTCTTAAACTGTGGTAGGAGTATCCCCAGTGCACGGACTAGGTTAAATCACCAGGTGCCATCAAGGGGCTTTTTTTTAAAAAAGCTGATTTTTAGCATGGTTTTACTAAAGATACAAATATCCTTTTTGTGTCAGATGGCTGGCTTCCACAAAGTTAAGTTTGTGTGAACTCTTACTTAAAATTTTACTTCATTGAGAACTTATTCAGAATGTATATTACGATTCCAATGATCCCTTTATGATGAACATGTTGAAAGTGAGTTGTTGAACCACTTGAACATTTGGAAGTATTTTTATCATTGAGAATTGACACTAGACCACGCTGTTAATGGACTCGACATGGCTCAAAGGAGTGAATTGAAACTTCTGTAAGGCTGGGGATCTGATGTACACCTTGTCTCAGAGGTAGGCTGAGGAGTGATGTGGGTATGTGATGTTAACACTTTATTAAACATAAATATTTTTTCATTAATTCTGGCATGCATTTCCTTAAAATACCTTACTCACACTGCCTATTAAGTTAATACCCTTGCTAGCTTGTGGATTAAAATGTAGGTCATAATTAAACGTTATTTAAGATGTGCTTTGGTATGGTCAAGTAATGAGTAAGGAAAAGGAGAGCATACCAAAGAGAATGTCTGAGATAAAATGTGTGGGTAGAAAAGACTGTAAGGGAGACCAAGACAGTGGAGAAGAGCAGATAACATAGAATGCAAGCGAGACAAGAATGATGTTGGAAGGAAAGAGGATCCTTTTACTAAATATGACCCAGCTGTGGGACTTCCCAAGGTACACTAACATGTTGATAGGAACATCATTTAAATTATGTGTGAATAAAATTCAGTAAAATATAAAAATGAGTGCATGAAGGTAGGCAAACAAATTTTATGAAATTAACAATTTAATAAAGGTTATGAATAGAGTAGGCTTGCTTTGAATTATCTAATTTTCAATGGGAGATTAACTAGATAAGTAAATTAAACAATAAGTACAAGTCCCACTTGTGTGTCATTATAGAAAACTACCCAAGGTTGAGAGTAAGGAGTGTTATTTAATATAAGATACAAAACTTTTTTTTAAATTAAACTTGATTTCAAAGTAGTGGAAGTTAAGGTTCAAATTACCTTAATTAATTTTACTTAATGTTGGAATGATGATGATTGATAAATACTTATAAATATTATACATAAAAACTTATGTGTGAACATACAATTATACAAGTAAAATACTATAATGGGGTTGATAAGAGATTATGAAAGTGAAATTATGATATAGTATCTAGATGGTCTAAGAGGTGTATTCAAAAAGAAACAGAACTTTTAAATACCGTGCTAGCTGGCAGAGGGAGCATGCTGCAGCTACTGAGTGCACATAACAGCAGGCTTAGACAAACTGACCTTTGCTGCGTTTTGCTCTGACCGTTAGTTGACGAGCTACAGCTGCTGAAGTGAGCACGTGCACAAGCTGTTCCTTGGATTTGTGCCAAAGTGACTATGAAAAATCTTGAATGTGTGTATGTGAAATTTTGCTATAAACTTGGCAAAACCTTAACAGAGACATTAATTGCTTAGCAAAGCATACGAGGACTGTATGAGTCGCACACAATGCTATGAGTGGTTTGAGCGTTTTGAACACTGCAGAATGTTGGGTCTGTGACAATCCCTAGCCTGGAAGACCTTCCACATCAACAGATGATGACCGTGTTGAGAGAGTTCATGGTGTAATTCGTGGAAATCATAGTTTAACTGTTTGAGAAGTTGCTGACGAAGTGGGCATCAGCGTAGGATCATGCCATCAAATTTTGAGTGACAAACTTTAGATGTGTCGTGTCGGTGCAAAATTTGTGCTGCATTTGTTGGCTGACAATCAAAAAGAGACCCATGTTGAAATCAGACTGAAACTGTTTGCCACTGCCAATGACAATAAAAACTTCCTTAAGATCATCATAACAGGTGATGAGAAGTGGGTTTACAGCTATGAAACAAAGATGCAGTCGTCACAGTGGATGGGTAAAAGGTCTCCTCGTCCAAAAAACGCACGCATGAATCTGTCAAAGATCAAGGTGATGTTGATTTTTTTTTTTATACTGCAAAGGCATTGTCTATCAGGAATTTGTACCACATGGTTAGATGGTAAAGAAGGAAGTCTACCAGGGAATTCTAATGCGGTTGAGGGATGCTGTGCACAGGAAGAGGCCGGATTTGTGGGAAAATCAGACTTGGATGTTGCATCAGGACATTGCGCTGGCTCATGCATCGCTCCTTGTCCACAGCTATCTAGCAAGACATCACACTCCCGTTGTGCCCCATCCACTGTATTCTCCGGACCTAGCCCCAGCAGATTTTTCCTGTTTCCCAAACTTAAAACCACGTTGAAAGGACATAAACAAACCATAGAAGAGATCTAGGACAATGTGACAAGAGACCTGTGTGCCATCCCAGATGTGCATTCCAGGAAGCTTTCCAAAAATGGAAGCAACGTTGGGAAAGGTGTATTGCCAGTAGAGGGGACTACTTTGAGGGGTACAATGAGCAATAAAAATGTTATAGCAAAAGTATGGTTTATTTTTGAACACCCCTCATATGGTGCTACTCTTGCAGTAGACTATACCACCGATGACAGGGAAGAAGAGATTTGAATATTGGTCGGGTGTAAAGGTTTTTTTTTCAAATGGTTTTTCACTCTCCCTCCAAGCGAGTGCGGGCAGACTTCCTCTTAACATAGCCTTTCTCATCCATGAAAACATTAGTGCAATTATTACATAAGCATATAACCAGAATGGGTAATAAGACAGTGTTAAGATTAAAGAGTAATTTTCTTTCCTGTAGTTGCTGTGTTTCTCAACCATTCTGTTCCTTTAATGGGAGAAAATTGGCTTGTTAGCTTGACCAGAAAAATTATTGACAATCAGTTACTAAATGTCAATGGTGCAATTGAAAATGAGGTTTTAGATACTAATTGGAGATAAAATTACACCTGATCTTTAATCAAGGTACTAATTGTTTTATGCTACAAGTTGACAATGACACTTGTAGAAGGTGAATTTTTTTTTAAATGGACTGTCAATTGTTTTTACTTTTGTTTATACACCAGAAATTAAAAAAATCTCAACCAATTTAGAAGGTCGAGTGAAAACATGCATGGCAGCATAGTCTCATATAACATATGTTCCTTAACCCAGCCTATGGCACAAGAGGGTGAAAAATTTAAGTGCACATGGGTTAAATTTAGCACATTTCCACATGGCGGGGTTGGGCAATGACAATGATGTGGCTTAATGGCTGTAGTAAAGTCGTTGGCAGCTTTTGTAAGGACCCAGTGACTTAAGGTATCATGTCCCCCCAGCACAGGGTTATGTGGCTGGTACAGTGCAGCAACAGGGTGTCTGAGGTGGAGAAACAATTATTAGTGACCTTTTTTGATCACAAAATTACTTCAGTAACCGACCAAACACTATGGAATGCATATATAAGCATAATGCACTCACACACAACACTAAACTTTTAGATGTTTGATGTTAATAGTGTGAGTAAAAACAAGCATGCAACTTGTAG
Source organism: Timema shepardi (assembly GCA_902151425.1). Classification (NCBI taxonomy): domain Eukaryota; kingdom Metazoa; phylum Arthropoda; class Insecta; order Phasmatodea; family Timematidae; genus Timema; species Timema shepardi. Next base: position 71,257 of record CABFVX010001868.1, on the reverse strand, counting down.
CTAGTGCATGGCATCATAGTTAGTGGGTGACTTGTCATCCGACGTGTTCGTGTTGTTTCAATGGGTGGGAAATTCAAACAATATTTTTGTCACTTTATGACTAAAATATTAAAATTCACTACTTTCCAGGGTCTTTCGTGGCCACATGTGTGACTGCATGGAATGGTAGTTTGGCTGCTTTGCAGGGGTGTGAATAGGAAAAGGGGGAAAATGACACAATCTCTTTCCTAAAAACTACCTTTTGTCGATGGAACAAAACCAATGATGGCTGGCTGGTTCTGGGCTAAGAAATTCTAGATGTAAACTTGTCCTTCTTTCAGATCTCTGTGCAGGGAATACTTGAGGGAAAGTGAATAACAAGAAAAATGAAGTGGTGAAAAGTGTCACTAAAGAGTTTAGTCATAGTTATAGATTGTTTGTGGAAACAAACACTAAACCAGTGGATATTTTAATAGTACAAATGTACATGACAACCCACCATGAAGAGATGCATACAAGTTGGGAAAGATATATAGAAAAACTGTGCAACAAAGAAAATTGACCAGGGAACCTAAGATTGAAACAGAAGACTAGGTAGAGGACTATAAAGGACCCAGTATTTAAAAGAGTGAAGTGGAGAGTGTCATAAAAGATATGTGAAGAAGGAAAGCTACTGGAGATGACTACATAACAGCTGACCTGAAGGAACTGGGAAACAGTAATGGCTCTGACAAAACTTATAAATAGGATCTGCAAGACAAGAGAACAGACCAAGGACTTATAGACAAAGCCATGGTGACTCTAAAGAAGAAATAAGCCAAGAAATGCAGTGACCACAGAACCATTAGCCTCATCTCTCTTATGGGAAATATTGTGGCAAGAAAACTAAACAGGTGACTGGAAGAGAATAGAGAAAGTTTGATGGAAAACCATCAATTTGGATTCAAAAAAACATGGTATCTACTAAACTTGACCAATGAAATCCCCGACCTTTTCCCTGATCATTTCCTAAAATTCCCGACTAAAAAAGTATGTCACATCCTTTTAACTCGCCCCTCCCCCCTCCTTCCTCATTTTTCTATTTTTTTTAATAATAATAATAAGTTTTAAAATTTGAATTAAAATTGTTTACTAGGAATTAAAAATATATTACACAACTACAAGCAAAAAAAATTATATAATTTACCGATTATTGTATTTCATATTTTGAGTAAAATATCATTTTCCCGGATTTTTATTGTGATTTACCAAATTCCCGACTTATTCCAGTTTTTTCCCGATCACTTCAAATTCCCGGCTAATTTCCGTTTTCCCGGATGGTAGACACCCTGAAAAAGGAACCAGAAATGCTATTGGGATGCTGAAAATAATTTCAGAGAGAGTACTGGAATTTGAGGAAGAAGTTTACATTAGTTTCTTCAACTAGTAAAAAAAGTGGGAGGGGGAAGGGATTTTTTTGTATTATCCATGCTCTCCCTCCAATTACCCCAGAAAAGAGTCTACTGTTGATTCAAGTAAATGTAACCAACAAAATAAATATCTACAAAGCCAACATTATATAAAAATATAAGTCATGTTACAATCAGATTTTCTAATAAGTACTATTTATTGGTGTAATGTAATAATATTTAGCACCGCGTCTTACTATCCGTTCGTGTTATACGCTTTAAGTACTAATTACACTAATGGATTAGGAAGGTTTAATTAGAGGAAGTGAACCCACATTTGCGTGGAGGGAGAGTGGAAAACCATTTAGGAAAAACCACCCCCAGTTCACCCGACCGAGATTCGAACCTTGATCTCCCCGTCCTCAGCAATCAAGCTCAACACAACAAGTGCATTAGCCAACTACGCCACTAAGGCGGGTAGGTGTAATGTTTAATTTACTTAATTATTTGATAACATTTATGATCATTTGATCAAAGGTTCTTATTCATAATTTACTTATTTGCAACCCACACTTTCCTTGATCTATGATCAAGAAAATTACCAATCTGCTGGCTGAATAATACATTTGTGCAACTGTCCCCTATTAGGGATTGGGACATTTTTAGAGAAATTGGTCATTAAATCAAAAACTAATTTCTTCGCTTGACTGGGATTTAAACATAAGTTTTCTTAAGAGCTAGTTGGCACTACTCAAATCGTTTAACATGATTTTATTTAAAAACTTCAATAAGTTGATATATCTGCTTCAGTGGCCACATGGTCGCTTGCAAAACTCTCAATACACTAGACTAGACTGTCGACAGGGAGATTGGGGTTAGATCATGGTTGGGTGCATTGAAGGTAGTTTTTCCTTTATAATTTCTATTCTTCACATAAATTCAACCTTGCTTAGTTCTAACACACTAGAGTAATTAGTAAATATGCTACAACCCAAACTTGTAATAAGAAGAGGTGCTAAGAAAAGTCCATATGCGCTGATATATTTGCTAACCGTCACATTTTATAAGTCTACATTTTCTGAATATAAGATTTTAAAATAAAATTTTAGTTTGGTTTTGAAAAAAAATAATGGAGATTTGATCTATTTCAATCAGAAAATATACTTTCCGGAAAGATACCCTATGCCATTTCTCATGTTTTCTAAGAATCAGATTCAGAATTTGCAGGTAAAATGAAGGTTTCCGAAGAGAACAGGGAAAACTTTCAACTTAGATAAATAAAACAACATGATAAACAATCAAAATTTATTTTCGTTTTTATTTATTTCTGAAAGGCAATCATAAAATAAAAAATCATACTTCCTCTCAGATTAAAAAAACATTGAACTGAACACGTCACTAAGTATACATGGATGATTTTCCACAAATATAAACATGTCTCATGTCTATTTTCAAGTTTCAATCACACAAAGAAGCACAAATACCCACAAAATAATGTAAAGAGCTTCATATCACAATTCACACTCAGATTATGAGGCAACAGTTTCATTCACTTGGCATCCTTTTTCTTTAAAAAGAAATCCACACTAACACATAATAAACTTGATATAAAAACATTCCATTTCAGATAGCTTTTAAGTTATGAGTTGTAGCTGGCTGGTGTATTATGATAAAACATTAGTGGGTCCTGCCATACTCAAAGCAAGTGTCTGTAGCAATCCATTCTAATTGATTTTCTTATACGTCACATGTGAAAAATCCAAGTCATAATTCAAATTTTAGAAGATGTAAAAACAGACCCAAACATTGCATTCTAGACACATACAAAATAAATTACTCTAAGCTGGCTCCTAAATTAGTATATTTTTATTTGAAAATTTCAGCAGGAAAATGTCAGATTACTGATTATTATGCAATTAGTCTAGAAATATTAGTTTTTTCTTGTTAAATTTTGTTTTTATGATGGTTTTAAAGTTACTAATTAACTCACCTCACAATTGTATTTGGTTAGTTTACAAAGTGGTGTCAACCTGTCACTTGACAGAATATTTTTAAAAGGAGAATAATTGTGTGAATGCATCTAGTTTTTCAGCTGTCGGGAAAATACAGCAGCGCTATCAAAGCCAATTTTTTTTTACTAAAGAACTGCATTAAAATATCTCTGTATATAATTTTTACTTCCCTGGTAATTAAAGCTGCGTATGAGTATAAATTAATTTAGATTTCACCACAGCATCGATGGGTGCACCATAATAAATCATAGACATTTGTCATTCCAACCAATGTTCCTATCATTAATACTTGAAGGAAAATATATAACTATGGTGAAATTGTAGGGAAGTAGAGTACAAATTAAAGTAAAAACACCAGCACATATTTACACTTCAATATATCTGATATTTTCAATGTATCTTCAGACATTAGTAATAATAGTAGTAGTGGCAGCAGCAAGATCAACAGGAAGTTACTCTTATGTTTTAGTTTTACTACTGCTTCTTCTGGAAGATCCAATGAAAGCATCAAGATACTGAAGAGTACATATATACATATAAGTAAGGAAGACAGCCCAGTTCCTTTACTTTAGTGTGTAGCCTGAACGAGTAGTAAGAAGGTTCTAAAAAAAATATACATTTATACACAAACTTTAGGAGGCACAATCCTTTCCTTCACATGACGATTTTACACAATGTTTCTTGTTACTAGAGAATGTTCAAGTTTGTGTTTTAGGGGTGTGCAAAATCCACTTTTTCAATTTTAAGCGAACTTGAATGGAATTATGAAATTTTCTCGAAGCTAAATCAAAATTGCTTGAAAAAAATATATTATGCTCATTTATGGGTGTGTGCAAAGTTGCAAAAACTTCAACTTGGTTTCATATATTCGCTAACTTTTACTTTGATTCAAGAGTAAAGATCCAAATTCTACAATTACAGAGCTTTGCCCCTTAAAAAAATTTAAAACGCACATCTATGATAAATTTTTTTAATGTTATTTCCATCACAAATCAGTGTTCACATTAAAATAGTTAAATTACATTTAATAGTAACTTGATTTATCGTTAATAGACAAAATGTATTCATTATCTTTGAAATAGAGCATTTTGTAAAAATATTTTAATATTTAAATTTACGTAGCTATTCAAAGTATAGTATTTTTTTAATATTCAAACTTCAATTTGGCTTCATGACTATTTCATCTATTCGATTTAACTTCAAATTGAAAACGTGGACTTCACACAATGCTAGTTATTTATAAAAATATATACAACAAAATTACTTAAAAGATGTTTTATTGCACAATTTTTTCATAATTCTTTCCATTTATTTTGGTATTAAGTTGTTTTCAATCCCCAACTCGTAAGGGAATGGCGTGATAAGATATTTATGTACTTATAATTCAATTGCTTTCGATTCTTTGCAGATGAATTATGATTTGCAGTTTATATAACAGTTCAAAATGGCTATTATTTTACAATGAGTATTTTAGCTATCAATATTTTTATTAGGGAAGTTTTGTAAATACCAAAGACAGTATAAAAAACAGCCCAATACATGTTTTTTACAATTAAAAGAATACTTAACGCTTTACAATGTTGCCACTTGAAGAAAACTGATTGTTATTATTATTACTATTATTTAAGCCCTTGTCTTATGTTTGATTCTATTGAAGATTTTGGGGAAGGAATGTGAAAATCCCACCATAACTTTATACAAAAGTTATCCGCCTCGGTGGCGTAGTTGGCTAACACGCTTGTCGTGTTGAGCTCTACTGCTGAGGACGGGGAGATCGAGGTTTGAATCTCGGTCGGGTGAACTGGGGGTGTTTTTTACTAAAATGGTTTTCCACTCTCCCTCCATGTAAATGCGGGCTCACTTCCTCTAATTCAACCTTCTCAATTCATAATCCATTAATGTAATTAGTACTTTAAGCGTATAACTCGAACGGTAGTAAGACTGGGTGCTAAATATTATTATTAGTATTATTATACAAACATTTTTTCAGCCAGTTACCTTGGGCCGTATGCAAGAACTTGACTAAGTGGATACTTTGTGGACACTAGGATGGGTTTGCTTGCGTCATCATAGGTTAAAGGTTGGAGCGATAGTGTGCTCAAGACCACACTATCGGTCCACTAAGCATTAACTTAGCACATAGCACCTTAGGCTAAGTAAAGCTGATATATGTTATACCATTCTAACAAAGATTTAAAGAATGGCTTTATTGTAATGCATTTTAAATGTAAATATAAATCAAACTTATTTGTTAGATAAAGGCTAGTATGTAAATAAATAAAATGATTTAAGTCAAGTTCAATTACCATCTCTAATAATAAATAATATCTTTAAGTTTTAAATAACAATTTTGTATTCGTTATACGATTTAGTTGTGCACAATATAAAAGATTAATACAAAATGAAAACTAGCCAAGATTTTGTTTTCTAATTTAAAATTTTTCTTTCTAATCTACTGTTGCAAAATCATAAATACATGTAAGCTTATCAAATTCTTTGTTTTACATAAAAAGAGCACACTAGGTGGGCATTATAATATAAATAAGAATGCCAAGGAATAAAACAATACAAAAAAATTGTCACCTAATCAAGCGTCTTTTAGACAAGTGTTGGGAAATGGAATTACAATAGTTTTAGGAGCTACAACAGGTAGTAACGAAACTAAGTTAAAAAAAAAAAGGAAATCGGTAGAGCTATTGAAAATTAGATCAACGAATGTTAATTTTATGTAACTTTATTATTTCTTTAATTTTTCTTTATAAAAATATATAATAGGGCTAGTTTGATGCCGATCCTGATCCCAAATCTTATCACCTCATCTGCCAATTATAGCACAAGTGATTTGACTCATAATTAATCCTTTGATCTGTTGGTAGGAGAGCGGTGGGGGATGGCTGCTAGTTTAGTCTAAGTACAGTAAAGTAAAGTTACTTCTTTCCATAACAAAGGTGGTAGGGTTGGGAATAGAAGGAGAAAGTTCAACAAGTGAGACAGTTTGTGTGCGAGAGAGAAGAATTATGGCAGAGCGGAGTTTATATATGAAGTCAACCAGCAACCGAATTTCTGAACCATTAGAGCAGGATTAAGAGGAAACTATAACTAAAAAATGATCAAAGGTTTCAAAACTGCACCATGGATTCAGGACTATTCTTCTTTTCAAGACATAAATTTATTTATCAGTTGATATTTAAAATGGTATTTTAAAATTAACTAAGCAAATTTATTTAATTCAATTAACTTTTTTTTTGTTTTTATTCTAAAACTAATATTATTTGCCATGATTCTTTCTATACATCTAGTTCAAAATAAAATTCCTATTTAAAACAATCACAATCTTAGCTATGAGAAAATGGGAGTCAATTTAACATGAACTAATGAAATTTTAAATGCGATATGGGGAAAAGGGGGAGTCAATGATAGTGAATTATATTTAAATTGATTCTTAAGTTTCCATTTAAACTTGTATATAAGTAAACCTACATTATTGAACAAAATAAGAATAAAGCATGTGAACACTTGTTTTTATCAGCTTTACTATAGTATATAATCTTTGAAACAAATAAAATATACCAAATGATCGATATCAGTGATCGGCCTGATCGATCCAGCCCTATTTTATTCAAATTTATATAAATCATTCAAATGAAAAATCATACAAATTCTAAGATTTTCTTTCTTTATAATGAAAAACTTAAATGATGCCTTAAGTTTAAATATATTTGAAAATATATAAATATAATCAAAGTTAATTAGGTGATAAAAGGTTCTATACAAAATGTATAGTTTTGCGGAAAAATATTATAAAAAATTGCAATCAACATCCAGTTGCACAGAAATACAAATGTAGATAATTAGACATTCATGTGCCCTACCATTTCTGGCTTCCTGCAGTTCAAAATAACAATATGGTATGTGCTTAGTATAAGGAATCTGTATTGGAAGTTCGAGGTTTCTTTATCTTCTCCAAATTCTTGATAACAATGTCATGAAGAGTACAATAGCGATTGCGAATCTCACACATTACCAGCCATAGGCTGACATATTCCTTCTCGTCCAACTCTTGCACAGCCTGTCGATAATCTTCGATGTGAGGGTATTTAGCTACCTGGAATCAAGGATGCAAATGTACTATGTAAAATAAACAAAGGTAGATAAAATCTAAAAAATGTCAAAAGTATTGGCCAGTCTTGACGCCCTGAAATCTTACCTCATTCTCTATTTCAAATACACAATAAATGACTCATAAATTGACATCTTTGTTACGTGTAATGTAAGGAGTTTATTTAGCACCGCATCTTACCACCCATTCAGGTTATACGCTTAAGTACTAATTATGATAATGGGTCAGGAACTGAGAAGGTTGAGTTTAGAGGAAGTGAACTTGCATTCGTGTAGAGGGAGAATGGATAACCATTTTAGGAAAAACCCGCCTCAGTTCACCAGACCGAGATTCAAACCTTGATCTTCCCATCATCGGCAGTCTAGCTCAACATGAAACTAGTGTTAGAAGACTATGTAACCAGGGCAGGTAGGTGTAAGGAGTTGCTTGAGTTACATCACAGATATTGTTTCAGCCGTAGCCGTTTCCCCCCACACCCNCCCCCCCCCTGTGAAGTTATGAACCATTTGGCAAGGAGTTGTTTATTTAACCCTTTTAGTGTCACACCGGTAGTAGGCGGAGCCGATCATATCGGCTCGTGGCACTAAAAGTGTTAAGAAATGCAATACTTTATCCTATACTGCATTGTAGAAGGTGTTAGCCTGACCTATTTTCCCCCCTTGATCTAAAAAAACCCAGCCTTTAGATCAACTCGTTAATAGCTTTGGTACCTACTAAGTTCAAAAAGACAAACATGAAGAAAAAAATTCCAAGCCCACAAGAATTCGAAAAAGCCTTTAAGAAAATACAAACATATTTTTGTGGCCAAAATGGTTAAAATGTTACTATACTATTCCTGTTATTTTATAGGTAGTGATATTCTCTACCAAAAGAGACGGTTGTAGATCACATAATTTAACCTATGATCAAGTGAAAGTAGATCTGATAAAGTTTTAATATAAGTCAATGTTTTTTCTTAAATGGTTTCAACTCTTCTTGCTCACAAATGTGGGTACACTTCCTCATCCCTACCCCATTAACGTACTTAATACAAATATGTATAGCCTGAATGGATAGTGTGATGCAGTGAAAATAAAAATATTAAAAAACCATTACCAAAGTGCAATGTGAGTTTCTACTGAGGTAAAGAGGCAGGCGCAGTACAGATAAATACACATACAAAATGGTAGTACCTTGGAAACAACCTTCCCTCTGGAGACAAAGTATCTGGAGATCTGATCAAAAAATGCCGCTGCTTCGGACTCCACAGACTGGATCTCAGCCAGTGTGTCTTCTTGGATAGAAACACCAAAGTTATTGCCATCTTCGATTTTAGGAATCATAAAAGAGATCCACATTTTAAGCTATAACAAAAAGAAAAAGAAAAAAAGGGAGTTAAACCTAAAAAGCATGGAAAGAAATATGTTTTTTTTCATTGCCTTTGTCTTTATTTTGAAGTGTGAACTAAATAAATGTGTTAGAGAAATGGGAAAGACTATCATTAAAATATCCTCAGTCCTATTTTTATAGGAAGAACCTTTAAATAAATATAAATGCAACCTTTACGACCTTTACTGTTTTATTAGTTAAATTGATTGAATTTTGGTCACCTTCATACAAACATTTCCGTAATTACATCAATGTACACCTTATGTGTTAATATTTATTTTATTGGATGCTATTTTATAGGTATTAATGATATTTATCAAAGGTGACAGCTGCGGATCCCATGACATTACGTATGAATATGTGAAAGTAGAACAAATAAATCTTATTATTGACCCTTCCTATGATAATTAGACTGTATTTATTATCAAATATGTAAATGCTGGTCACATTTGAAGAAGGAAATGTATCAACTTCACAGAGTACTGACATCTGTCAACCTGTGAAACGATGCATATATTATTAGTGTAATCAAATTAATGTAGGACTAAGATTAATATTGAGGTGAAAGAGCCCCTAACAAAAGTGTTGTTTTATAAAACTTTAAAACAAAGGCAATAAATTCAAAAAAACTATGCGAGAAACGGCTTGTGTTTTCAGGTGCACCAATCTCAGTTTTTTTTAAATATATGAGTGAGATTTTGTGGGAAGGTAGTTTAAAATATAGTGAGTCAAATAAGTGATTCTGAATTGCCACTACTTGAAACATTAAATAACTACTACAAAAATAATGACATTTACAGTAGAGTCTCGGAAACTCGACCTTATGTGGACTGAGATGGTGTTGAGTTATTTAAAATGTCGACTTTTATGAATGAACTTGCATAAGATGCATGTTTACTATGTCATGTTTACTAAACAAGGATGAATCACAGTACAGTATTGAATATTATTGTTACATATGTGCTGTACTGAAATATTGTACTGTACAAAAACAGTACAATATATTATGTGTTGATATAATGGTGTATACACATATGTGTAAGTTAAAGAAATGCAGTACAGAACTGTACATATAATATTGTATTGATTAGAATAACATGTTACTGAATTGGAAAACGAACAAACATATCACTTGTAAAAACACTGCAGCACAAATGTTCCACTCGAGTTACACAAACAAAGAAGATTTACAGTTGAATGACCTTGAATTGTGATGACTCGCACCAGCAATTGTATGCACGTGCGTGTGTCGAATTACACAGAATGTCGAGTATCCAAGAGACTATTGTATTTTTTTTTAAATAACTCCCAATTTTGAAATGAGAAACTACCAAGTCAATGATATATTTTGATGATGTAGCATAGGATTGTCTCACCAGATTGGTATCCTCAATTAGTTGCCTGATATGCGGTTTTACTACCAGCACCAAGTCGGACAGTTGTTTGTTACAAGGCACGAGGCCACTAGGGAGGGCCATCACTTTGGTACCCGCCACCGCATCAAAATTATTCCCAAACTTGTGTTTCTTACTAGCGGGTGCATCTTCATGATCCACACTGTAAGATAAAACATGATTTAACCATCAAGAAAAGTAAAAGGTTTGGGTTATTGGGATTTGGTTATCATTTTCAGAATTAATAGAATTCCATTATAAAGTTCCCAAAATAGAGGCATAAAAAAAATCAAGTGTTCATGTTAGGCTTGCATGTACAACATGAATAATATTAGCATAGTTTCAAAACCTTTTATTGGTGTGATTCATTTGTTATCTGAGTTCACTGCATCAATAGATGTAGACAAATGAAACACACCTTTTGGTTGTTGCCTTGTATCATTTAATGGATTGCATAACCATTTGTTGTGCTGCTTGTACTGCCATTTAAAAACACCTTCCTGAAAAAAATACTTTTTTAGTGTTACAAGGTTTTAGGCAGCCTAGGTCTTCATATTCAGGGGGGAAAAATGTAATAGGCTATAGCTAAATATTTGACTATCAGCTTAACCTAAATCCAAATTTCATAGGAAGGTTCTTTAATTAAGTTCCTACATTCTTTTTCCGTACCAAAGTTTCTAAAGTTTCACTGTTTTATTAGTGTTATTTTAAAGATATTGTTAATATATTATAATATATATCAGAGCATATGATTTGATGTATAAATAAGTAAAAATATTTTTTGTAGCTTTTCTAGATGCCATTTTAAGACTAAGAAAATTTAGCTATATATCCATACCTGTTAGTGAGCAGGATAGGGTCAGGAACTGGTATATTTAGTGTCTGATGAACTTCAGACAAGTTTTTTCTTCCAAATTGGGCTGTTTCGAGTATATTGTTGAGTTCAACAATTTTATTTGGAAATCCTTTCAAAATTAAGTCTTCTGCCTGTTGAAGAAGTAAAACTTAAAATGATAGTTAAGTTAGTACATTTAATTTCGGCTAAAACATTAAAAAAATGTCCTTTTATCTGTGGTAGTTGCCAGTAATCATATACCATTCTGATAAATGTCAATCAGGTTGAAAGTAGAGAATTAGAACAATCAAATCAAACTACCCCCAAATTAAACATTTTAAAACATAGGATAGAAATTTTAATTGTAAGAAACTGAGTCATATCATTATTTGTAAACAGTTGGATTCTTAAAAAAAAAAGTCTGAAGCATATTAACACACAGGTTGCTAACTAACAACTTAATTTAAGTTTTAGGTATGAGAAGGCTAGTTTAAAAAGTGCATACATCCTCACACTGTAAGAGAATGGGAAAACCACAATAATAAATTACATGTGACTATAACTTGTGAAACCCTCTCAAAAATAAATTTAAACATTAACTTATATGAAAAAAGTGTTTGATTATGATGTAATAAAAACATTTCTCTTCCCTAAAAAGCTGTTGTCGCTGATCGGCATACAGAATTCCCAGACTTTTACATATTTTCACTGACTGGGCTCATCATACTGTCAATGGTCTCCAATACGAGTCTAATGTGCAGGGCTGTGGAGTCGGCACGCCAAGTCATCGACTCAAACTCATTTATTTTTGTACTGTCCAACTAATGATTCCTTCAGAAATAATTAATTTATATTAATTAGTAAAAACAAATTTAATGCAGTAAAATGCTTCAATACAGATTACTCCATGGAAAGCTTCTTTGGCATTGTGAATTTACATTTAAATAAATTTGTCAATCCAAGTTAAAATTATGGTCCTAAATAGCAGAAAAAAAATTATCAAATTAAAATTATATATTTACTATGTATTGTTATAGTAATATAAGTTTTTATTTTCAAGTCAAGTCGGTACATTTAAATGACTCCAAATCCACCCAAAATTTCTTCCGACTAAGACTCCACATCCATGTTACTTAGTATGCCTGCCTGCATATAAAATAAGGTTGTGTGTTCTTGCGTTATAGTCATAAGGATGTATGTGGTTTTAAAGTCTAGTAAAAAAAAAGAATAGTATAATTAAGGTCATAGCACATTTATTTTTATGTAGAGTTTACAATTCAATAAGTTTAGTATATAGTTTGACATATTTTTACAGTTTTGTGGTAAAATTACTTTAATCTTGTTACAAACATTAATCTCTTCTGGCTATTTCGTGCATTAGTAATACTAAAAGACTGTGTTATTCGAACTGACCAGAAGCTCTTGTTTTTAAGATTAAATGTGCTTGTATCTTTGCTCTTCTTTGTATGACATAAAATTACTGTAGATTATGTAATAATCCTTGCGGAATATTATTATAGCGGCCCTATCAATTTCTGAACTTAAAAGATTATATTATAAACATTTAACTTCACAATAACTTATTTATATATTTATGGGAAAAGTGAATACTTTACCTAGAAAATTATTTTCTTTCACTAAGAATATTTATAGACGAACAAAAATATAGGGCCTACTTCTGTTAAAAGTTTTTTCAGTACTGTCTCTTACCACCATACTTTTTCAGGTTGACATGTATTATGCACTAATTATGCTAATGAGTTAGAGATGATGAAGGGAGCCAGCCCGCATTTGCATGAAGGGAGAGTGGAAAACCATTTTAGAAAAAAACAATCTCAGTACACCAGACCAGGATTTTAACCCCAATATCCCTGTCATTTGCAGATCTAACACAAGAGTGACACCTTTGACTATGCGGACACCGAAGCAGGTGTCGAGTCTAATAATTCACCATAAATATCACTAATATTAATGCTTAATAAGCATATATCTGCTAAAACAAAGATTTCGAAAGCATAGTAACATGAAAAAAAAGCGAGAAAAAAAACCGTGACTGATTTTTTTTTACTGCTTTCCAAATTCATTCCAAAGAACTGTCAATGAGGTATATTACCCGCCTCCTCTATTTTACTCACTAAAGAAACTGAAATTTAGGTCTTAAATCCCTCATAAAAAAAGTTTTGACCAAACATTAATGCAAAATTACTTCACAAAGTCAAAGAAAACTGTTAAAATTACGAGTTTATAAATTTTAAATTATACAAGTTGTGATTAACAAATAGTCACATAAAATTTGTATCCTACAACAAAGTTGATTTTAACTACTGTAAAAACTTTAAGCTACTCATTAAATAGTAAATACACACATGTTCATGGCTTTGTTAAAAACATAGAGCTTCACTTTAGATGGTAGCATGTATCTTTACAAAGTCGAGGATCCTGAATTTTATTCCTGGTTTAGCCGAAGTATATATTATTGGTGTAGTTAGGAATTCCCTGGTCACAGGTTAGGCCCTACCAGAATTAAAATTATTCACCCCCCTTCAGTAATTAATTAACTAGATTACACCCTAAAATACTGTATCGCCATTACATCTTGATACTGGTCTTACTCGATTCCTATTCTATTTATTATCTTGGTGTTGTATGCTAATATAATAAATAGGTCGGTTTATAAAATGCAAATGAAAGTAAAAAATAAATTTTATCTTGCTCATTCCTTTCCTGCTCATTAAAAATTTTCCAAAATTATTCAAAACCTTTATTAAATGACAGTTTGATTAAAAAGATATAAACTATTGTACACTAAAATAGTCTTGACTCAATTTTAGGAATATCCCAATAGTATTGTTCTTTAATATATTATATTGTGTTTTACATTACTATGGATAGCTGTGTGTCAGTTTTTGTGTGTAAATTAATTAAAATACATTAAATAACATCTCAACCTTAATATTGGCATGTACATATTCTTGCTGTGTCGAGCAATAAATAATAATGCATTTTTGTAGTGTTATAAAGGTAAGAATGGAGGTACAGGGAGTAGGCATACGTGAGATAGTAGAGGAAGACCGAGATGGTATGGGCATGTAATGAGGATGGAAAAAGAGAGGATGCCAAAGAAAATGTTGAGAATGAAGAAGGGAAAAGACAGCAAGGGAGGCCAAGAAAGAGATGTGAGGAAAAGATAACAGAAAGTTTTCAAGTGAGGAGAAGAATAGAAAAGATTAAAGGTGGAAGAATAGAGGAAGATGGAGGCATTTTACTAAACTGACCCGGACACAGGTTGGAAAAAGTTGATGATGATGATGAGTCAGGAGAATGAATGCTATGCCTGTTCTAGAATAGAATTAGTTTATAAGTCATGTGTCAATACAAACATACATACATAACCATGCGGTTTCCTTACAAGGTAGGCAAGAAACTGTGCCTATAACTAAAAAAAACTCTGCACTTAATCCATCCCTACAAACTTTCTCCACACCTCCCTATCTTTGCATACTCCCTTCACTTCAACAACATTCATGAACTGAGTTATACATGCTATTTTATTCTTAAAGCTCTTTATGTTTCTCTTTTTCATTAATTCATCAACAACATTTAGCCACATCTTATTTGGCCTACCCCTTCCTTTTGATCAACACACTCTACCTTCATATATTTGCTTTGTCACTCAATCCACACTCATTCTCTCAACACGCACAAACCAACATAGGACACTTCTTTCACAGTGAACTAAAGGATTCCCTTTCAAACCACACTCCTTCAGCACCCACTCATTACTAACTTTATCCATGAGTTTTTCCAAATACATTTCTTAGATATCTCATTCCAACCGCATTCACCTTGCTCTTGTGTTTCTCCTGACAAAACCACGCTTCAAACCCATACAACTATAATGGTGTTAACCAGCGTGTCTACCAAGCTAGAGAAACAAAATTTGTGATTTTTGGTGACCTTTTTTGACCACAAAATTCCTTTAGTAAACAGTCAAAACATTATAATACATATATAGGCATAATGCACCCACAAGCAACATTAAACTTTAGCTGGATGGCAAACATTATAATTATTATTATAATTATTAATTATGATTATTATAATTATTATTACCGTGTCTTACTACCCGTTCGGGTTGTACGCACTTACGCTAATGTGTTATGGTAGGGTGATTGTGAGATGAAATGGAGGACCTACAGTTTAACGTGGAATCCGAACCACGGTGGAGGCCTGGCATTCCCCACATTCACAAGATGTCTTGTCNATGGTAGGGTGATTGTGAGATGAAATGGAGGACCTACAGTTTAACGTGGAATCCGAACCACGGTGGAGGCCTGGCATTCCCCACATTCACAAGATGTCTTGTCAGAGGTGAAGGAAGGGTTTGGTAATCAGATAAATCTATGCCGGGACCGAGGATTGAACCCCGGCCGCCAGCATAGAAGTCTGAAACCTTACCCCTAGACCGCCAGGTCACCGATGGCAAACATTAACCTTGTCCTTGGTTTCACAGTAAAAACAATCAGGTAGCTTTTGGCTAGCACATGGCATCATGGGTAGTGGGTGATTTGACATTCAACGCATTCACGTTGTTTCAATGTGTGGGAGATTCAATCAATAATATTTTCATGACTTTATGACCAAATTGTGAAAATTCGTGACTTTTCAGGGACTTTCATGACTTTTTTTTTTGCAATTAGTATGTTTTTCTGGACTTTCGTGACACAGTAGACATCCTGCATTAACTCACTTATAAATATTGCCATTTTTGCCTCTTTTGATAATAACTACTACATTCTTTGCAATAGTCCACATGCATCCAACTACTCTCAGCTCTGAGTTGGATGTGTCAATATAATCAGC
Organism: Timema shepardi; assembly: GCA_902151425.1. Lineage (NCBI taxonomy): Eukaryota > Metazoa > Arthropoda > Insecta > Phasmatodea > Timematidae > Timema > Timema shepardi. Next base: position 55,298 of record CABFVX010001868.1, on the reverse strand, counting down.
TAATTCTAAAACACTAATGTTAAATACCAATATCAATGATAAGTGAAATTAGTACTAGTAATGAAATAGAATATAAAACAAAATGCCCATCTCAAATATTGGTGATAAATAGTGTATACATGATACAAATAATCTGATCTGCCCTACAATGAAGTGAGCCTTGCTTACACGTATAATAAACCAAATCAGATTAGCCTATCACCCACTTCTTACCTTTGTTTTCAAACTATCTTTGTATTCTTGAACCTGAAACAAAAGTAAACTTTTAAGAACCGATTTTAAACAAATATGTCCTAGTTAAAAAGATTTTGGATTCAACATAATAGTATATGCTTGTATTTTTATGAGATCTATGAACCCGATAAAACATCAAAAGTATTACAAATGATCAAGCCAGCACATTTATTTAACATTAAAATTTAATTGAACTTCTATGGGTTTTTCTTAAAATCAAATATTTGGCCACAAATTAAACAGGGTGCAAGTAAGGCCTAAGACTATGTTTATTTGGGCCAAGTCACACTACCCATTTGGGCCATCTATATTTAATTACAATTTAGAAGTTGGGAAGATGAAGGTAGGTTCTATAATTTAGAGTGAATGTATACACATTTATGTGGAACAAGAGAGAAAAACAATTTAGGAAATATCCCTAGGTATACCAGGCACAGATTTAAATGCTGACTTCCCTGTTAAGGGCAAACCGAACTAAACGAGACTGATGTCTAGTCTGCGGAGGTACCAACTGGTGCAGGTAATTTCTCTTATCTGATAAGTCATATTATTCAAGAAAGTTATGTTTTTTGAATAAGTGAATTTCAAACCATAAGCAAACTAAATTAAATGTTAGATACTCACCAATGATGAAAAATAGTTTGTGAATATTATTTCAAACATATACATTTAAATCCAATCAACTATATGGGCCTATAAGTATCCAAACAGATTTGAGAGTAGCTTATCTTCCAAAATGTGTTGATATTGCAGTTTTAAACTTGCACAAAAAATAATAATTATGTGATAAATTTGGTAAATTATCATCATTAGGCCTATTAGTTTAATTTCAGTCATGGTTCATTTGGTGTCAAATCAAAGTGTGCCTTGAACTTCAGGTAGCTCCAATACAGATACATGTTTGTAGCTTCTTTACTGCTGTAATAACCTACTAAGAAGATTCCATAAAAAAATTCACTTTATAAAATTAGATAAAATCGAGGTTTAACAAATATTTGCCAGGTTGTGTATTTGTAGCACTTAATTATTGAATAAGAGGTGATTTACATATTTTAGAAGACAATCTATGAATACTAGGTGAAATAATCTGAGTAAGTTAAACGTTCGACACTATTGATTAGTTGGTAGTGTGTCTACACAATTAGCTAAGGATACCGGGATAGATTCTTGATGTGGCAAAAAAATGTATCAAGATGTTGAAATGTGAGTTTCCCCTTTCACAAACGTAAATTAATAGCTGAGGGCTGGATGGTGTGTTTGTTCCAAATTTAAGTTAGTTTGTGAGTTCAGAAAGTGCATGTCAAATATACATAAAAATAGAGGTATCGGTAGGCCAATTCATATTAATTCAAGTACCATGGGAAGATATTTCTAGATTGCATAATATGTCTAAATCTGTGTAACTTTGTAGGCCTTGGTTTGATTCACTTGTAGGAACTAATCATACAAACTTTTTAGAGGATAATTTGTTTCCACACAAAGCACCCATGTATTAATAACATTTTGATATATGCAAATTAGACTAACATTAATAAACTGTATTTGAATGACACTATTGAATTAACCCATAGCTAGTGTAAACAATAAGTCTATCTTTTCACTATTTTGGTTACCAAAGATTAAAATACTAGATATTTCTATGTTTTAAACATGATTTATTTTAAAATAGCAGACACTATTTTAACTTTAATAGAACACTAATCATGTAGACCTGGAAGTTGGGTTAAACGAGTCTGGGGGAAATAAAATAAATGTTTGAAAACTCATATTACTGTATGGTAATTTAGTGTTAATTTCATTTTACAATTTGCATTTCCTTATTTGAGAATTGATACATAGCATCAAGATAACTTATGGTAGGCCTATCAGATTTTATGTTAAATATTATTTTTCAGTCTGACTGCGTCTTCTTAATAAATCAGAATTAGATAGTTTTAATAAGTTAAATATATTTCTAAGTGAATGCCATACATTAGTAACATTTAAATTAGGCCTATGCACAGAAACTCTTTGGAATCATTTAGAACAACAAAATCATTAAGGTAGTCATTTTATTGAGATTATTAGTGGGGCTATGTTCCTTAAATTTAAACCTCATACCTAACGTAAACATTTTATTAGTCTAAAATATATATTTTTTAAACACTTGATAAGAGACAATATCATATTCCCAGTGTTGATTTTTGCAATATCCTAGCAACGTTTTAAATTTAATGAGCTACAGGTGTTCTATTAGAAGCAAAGGTTGGTGTTACAGAGCTTTGTTTATTAGAAAAAATGTAAGTAGACTCTTCCTTTAATGTACGTAAGAATTTGTTATTATCCAATTGAGGTTAACTAGAATGTTTCAAAAATTGTTGTTCCTCGAAATTAAGTGTGATTTACAATCGGATTACCTTGTTTGACAATGGTCGCTAGACATTTTGAACCACACGTCATCTCGTATCTAACAACATTTGGTTAATATCGCAAAACACATTCATGTAATAATACAACAGCACTTTTTACCTTTTTGGTGGTTACATCTGCCATATTAATACTTGTAAAATTTTAGAAAAATTAAACAATAAGACAGAGAATAAGGTTGATTTTTACACAGTTTCTTGTTGAAGAAACGTGCACATCAAAACAGGAAGTTACTCTCCGGAAGTAGATATGATGACATTAAGTAGGTATTAAAAATATGTTATTTATAGTAATTTAATAATAATATTAATAATATATAAGGGCTTTGAATAATTATATTTAAAGTAAGCTTACTTTTACATCAGGGCTATACAAAAAATTGCACCTGAAAACTATTGCCTTTGAAAATATATTGAGCGGCAAGTTTAAATTATAGACCAGCCGATTTATATTTGAAGATATGATAGTAGTTATTGTTTATTTTACGTAACACAATAGTTGATATGATCCACGGGCGTCCACCAGCGCAGGGTGGCGTGGGTTGACTGAGGAACTAGGAAATATGGCAAGCGGAAGATCATATAAACTACTATATCTTTAAATGTGCCCGCATCCCCTGTAAAGGGACGACAGAAAAATTACCTCTTTGTTCCGCTCAGTCCCACTACACTCTCACACTTACAACAGATAGGTTTTTAAAAATATAAATCTAGTGCTGTGTACGAATATTTTTACAATCTTCGTGTGTCGAAAAGAGGTAATTTAACAAGGCTAATTATTATTCTATGATGAAATAATGAATTGAATCAAGACCATCTACAATAATATATAATACTAATATTGTAGATGGTCTTGATTGAATATATTCGTGATCGATAATTTTTGGTCCGCCATTAGTAACCACTTGAAACTGAAGTTCAATGCTTGGGTAAAAAACCACCACAGAACCTGATAATGTAAACTATAAGTTTATTTGATTATCGTACATTTATTGCTTCAATGTTTGTAAAAATAAATAAAGTATACAATAAAAATTATGAACCAGAGGTAAACAATTTATTTTTTGCTCCTTTTTATTAATATGGTTGAAAATATCGTATAAGTTATGTGCAGTTTATTATTTATACATATGGCCACCGTCAGGGAAAACATAGAAAGGTCAAGCAATTTCAAAATGTCGGGGGATTATAAGTTCAGTCAGTGTAATTGGTATATTTAGAGAAAATTTCATCCTAATCAAACACTGGTTTGAAATAATTATAACATATAAAATGTTGTATCTTGGTTTGAAAATTTAAATCGACTATATTATTAAATAAATAAGGATATATTCGTAATAGTTTTATTAATAATGATAAATAGCACTGATTAATCAAAATAATATTTTGACTTGTACTGTACTTCAACAAACCATTTTTGTTTTCCAAACAACATTTATGATAAGTTTCAAAAAGTACATTTGGCTTCAAATTAAAAGTAAGCCTACGCTGTTTTACCACCTCAAAAAGAGTACAATTAATCACCAAACTTCAAGATCGTTTAGTCTGGTTTGCCGGTGATGGAAAGGCTGGGGTTCGAATCCCTGTCGGTTTACTGAGGGTGGGTTTTTTTTCCCCTAAAGAGTTTCCCACTCTTTCTCCACGCCAATGCGAGTATATGTATTCTAAATTATACCAACCTCATCTTTACTGCGTTAAAGTAATTAAATCTGCATATCCTGAGAGGGAAGTAAAATGCGGGGTGAAAAAGAAATGTTTCTAATTAGAATTAACGATCAACAATTTTATATTTGACAGGGTTGATTAAATATATTTAGGAACAATTTTAACTTTCAATAAGTTATCAATATCATATTGGAAATTAGGAAAAGAATAGAGTCGGAAATGTATGTTACTACTCGGTCAGTAAATTGTTGACATCTCGCCTGCTCTCGAGGAATGAAAAACTCAAAGTACGAGTTTAGAAAACAATAATCTTACGGGTTGTTCTCTATGGTTGTGAAACATGGTCTCTTACCTTACATGGCGAAAACAAATTTAAGGTGTTCAAAGACAAGGTGCTTAGGAAGATATTCGGTCCAAAAAGGGATGAAGACACTGGGGAATGGAGGGGGCTACCTAATGATGGGTTACATACCCTATACTCATCACAATACATCGTTAGGATAATCGAGTCTAATAGATTAAGGTGGACAGGACATGTAGCGCGAATGGGAGCTTCTAGAGCCGTATTCAGAGTACTGACTGGTAAACCCATTGGGAAGACCAAGACGCAGATGGGAGGATAACATTAGAATGCACCTGAAAGATATAGGATGTAATGAAGTGGACTGGATAGAATTAGCTTAAGATAGGGATAAGTGGCGTACTTTTGTAAGTACGGTAATGCATTTTCGAGTTCTTAATGGCATAGAGTACCTAAATAATCCGCAAGATATATTCTTATGAGAATTTAAGTCTAATCTTACAAAATAAAATAAATTTACTTTACATTTATTGATGATTTTGTCCATATATTACGAAAATATTAGCAATTTTTATAAATTATCTTAATCACATATCTCATGATCGTTACAAACTTCAACATAAACATTATAACTTTTGTCCATTTTTATTCTTTTTTCTCTCTCTTTAAAAATTAACTTAAAATTGTTTTGGTCTTCTTATAATAATGTATAGTAAGGTATATCTAAGAATCGTTTTCAATGTCGCCGATAGACGCCGCCGTGGGTCCTGCTGGCAGGAAGCAGTTGAGAGGCCTCACGGTAACACCCGTGGGCCCCGCCTGTCCACGCCACGGTCGGCCTTGCGGATCCATCACGCTGATTTGTCCATGAGGCCTGTCCCTTAGGAACGTCCCTCTCAATTCAGTCCATTCTGGGAAGACGTACCGGCCCGTCCCTTGAAGGTGAAGGTTCTCGATCGATCCTTGGTAGAAGGAACGGTCTGGGAACTTGAGAGTGGCCTTCCCTTGCAAAGTGTCGTGGTCCCAGGTGCCGTGGTACGTGTGACGGTCCGCACTCACGTACCGGCCTTCCCCTGCACAGGAGGAACGTGTGTCACTGACGAATATATTGACCAGCAGTAGGGGTCACAAATTCTGTGGGGATGTCAACCTTGTCTGACGATGATGCAAATCTACCTTGCCTGACGATGATGACGAATCTACCTTGCCTGACGATGAGGCCGAATCCACCTTGCCTGACGATGAGGCCGAATCTATATACCTTGTCTAACGATGAGGCCGGGAAACGTGGCCCGGTAGTAGTCCTCCATAATAGTCCCCGTTCCTGAAGTGGAAGATGTCGTGCGCCAAGTGGGCGTAAGGGTCCTCCGGCAAAGTGGCCGCCTTCATGTTGGAGGACCGCCGTTGGCTGTCTGCCGTGTTGGAGCGGGTCCTCGCATCGTGTTCATGTTCATCGTTGTGGACGCGAGAGGTGCGGTTACCTCTAGGGGAGAATTGGGATATGGATGTCATCATGCGCCAAACGTGATGTGCGTGGTCCTTTACGCCTTCTTTAGAAACAACCATTGCGTTTTAGTTCTGTTTGTGTATGCATCGAGACATATTATTCTTACAGACAATGTGCATATTTATTTTAATAGGGTGAAAGCCCGGTGGAAGATTTCATTTCACATTACATACCCCGCATTCCCGTGGTGGTAAAGTAGAAAATAATGTATGAGAAAAAACTTCAACTTCTTATTAAAACTTAGGCCTATTATTGTATTATTTTCGTCTGTTTCTAATATTTTCAATAGCTACATGTCTTGTAAATTTTCTCTTGATCATGTAGGAGTGAGTGTGTGTGTGTGTATATATATATATATATATATATATATATCCCTTCTCGGGCCTCTCGTAATCCAAAATTATTTTCGCTCAACAACAACTACAAGGTGAGCCCTATGGACGGTGGTATCCACATTCCACGGCGCTAATTGTTGAATTTGACTTTTATCATAAAAGAAAAGCCAAACTCGGAGAGTTATTAGAGGCACTCCCTTATAACTAATTTATTTTGCAGAAGCTCTACCTCGAATATTCAAATTTATTCTATCATGATTTATTTTTTGCTTGTTATCCTTATTAAATACTTGCGCTTTTACTACTATTAAGTTATTTATTTATTATTGTTATCATCTATTACTAATAATATGTCCTATCTTTTGTAATTGTTAATCAGTATGTATTATTATTTAGCTATTATTGATTATTTTATATTGTTATTATATGTGTTTGTAAGGTACTTGTGTACTTTTCAGTGCTGGCCTGTCAAAGGGCTCACGACTGTTGGTCAGTACTATAATAAATGAAATTGAGATTGAAATTGTTATTACTGGGTTTTATATACCTGTCGACACAGGGAGGTCATTAGGGTCATAGGTTAAAAAACTTATCATTTAATATACGTATTGTTATAAATATATATGTATAAATAATTAGGCCTATATATATTTATCATTATTTATATTGTATATATATTTATCATTATTTATATTGTATATATATATATTTCTCATTTGAGACACTATTTAATACATTACTATAATCATAAGTAGAATCATGTGATCTTCAGATATCAGTTTTGATAATATTATAAATACTCCTACCTATAAAATAACTGTAGTAATTTAATAAAATGTTATATTATATTGCAAAAAAAAATTGTATTCCCTCTAATATTCTTCTTACCCAACTATTACTAAAGTGGTTGACACGAAAATACGTACAGAAGTAGGCTAACCAGGCTGAAACTAACCTAATTCCTTAATTGATACACACGTTAATAATCAACTTATTAAAAACAGTTGTTTTTCGATGGTTATTCCTATATGATATTTCCAGCACGTATCCATAGACACTACAATTTGTTTTGTTGGGAATTCAATTAATGATCACGTATTCACTGGCCCCCTTGGTATAATGGTCAGCGTACATTGTTACCAACCTGGGGGTCGCGAGAGGGGAATCATCCCAAAGGTCGCCATGGTCTGGTTAGTTAAGCTAGTTTGACATATAGAATATATATATAGCATTGCAATCAGGACACGTATCTAAGACTTGATTGAGAAGGATGAGAAAGAGCTGAGAATTTCGCGAAGTGAATTCTTTCGACAGTGATTACCGGGAATTAACTCTAACAGATTGTAGTTTGTGAGCGACTGAACTGTAAGTTGTAATTCACGAACGACTGAACTACAAGTTTTAGCGAGTGAATGACTGAAATATGTACATGATAGGCTATAGCTCATGACTTGCTCAGCTACGAGTTACCGTTTGTGAATGACTGAACTAATGAAAATGAACTGTTCGTTTCAGTGAACTGAATCACTTTGAACAACATCCAACAGTGAATAATTCTGCACACCTCTAGGCCATAGTCATGGGTGAATATGTGTGTGTTCTTTAGTACTCATGGCCGTTGCGGCACGGCGCTACTATACCCCGGCAGAAGTGGTTGTCCACAATACCCCGAATGATCTCTGGGTGTCCTTCCTCGGTAGGGTGCTGGACCTCACCTCTCTAGCACAGGAGTACGATGGGACTCAGGAGATCAAACCGATCTTGGCTCATGCCGGCAAGGACATCAGTCATTGGTTCGACCCTCGGACGGGAGAGGTATGTCTCGATCGGGTTTAAGCCGGTCCCTCACTACTCGCGAATGTGAACTAATGTTTGGGTTTCGAATGACAGTCCGAGAAGTGTGGGAGATACATGGCTGGAGAATGGCGAATGTTTGGTCAGGATTTGAAGGGTTTCGTTCGCTCTGGGAACGATTTTAGGGCACAACTCAAAGGAAGTGAATGTTTTGGTCGAATATTCAGGGTGGACTCTGACGAAGAGTGTGCGAGGTCCTCAGGAAAATATTCATATAGGTTTCATGACACGAATGTAGGTGAATATTTGGCTTAGACAGTCGTCCACATTAACGAATAGTGTGAGAACTGCTATAGTGTTTGGTTGAAATTTATGGTTTGAGTACGGGTCTAGCCCACTCTAGTTCATCAAACTGGTACCAAAGCCCTGGGCTGTCTCTAATTGGGCGACCTGGTGGTCTAGGGGTAAGGTGCCGGACTTCTGTGCTGGGGTCCGGGGTTCGATACTCGGTCCCAGTATAGATTTATCTGATTGTCAAACCCTTCCTTCGCCTCTGACAAGTCGTGTATTAATCATCACAATTTGTGAATGTGGGGAATTCCAGGCCTCCACCGTGGTTCGGATTCCACGTTAAACTGTAGGTCCTCCATTTCATCAAACAATCACCCTACCATTAAACATTAGCGTGTGTATAACCCAAACGGGTAGTAAGGCGTGGCGATAATAATAATAATAATAATAATAAATCAGTGGGGTCTCGTGAATTGTCGTAGAGGTAAGTAGAACTTTTTTTTAAAACTAACCTGTGATGTGTTAACATTCCCACTTGTCTCATTTTACCAATTATATCAAGGCTCTGCTCTACATTCCTAACAATGGGAATATATTTTCGTTGACACCTTGCCGATGAGTGTTCTACTCTTCGATGACTATACATTCATAGGTACAGGTTTAAACAAGCTCTGCTTACCCTGGAAACAAGCTACGCCACATTACAGCCCTTACACGTAGAAGGACTTAATAATATAGTATGAGGAGTTAACAAAACATGTCAGCAAGATTCCTCTCTTAATCCCGCCAGTAGATACTTGGCTTAAAGCATCAAGTTCACAATAGGCTGGTTTGCTAGTTACGGAAGGACGATGTTAGCATAATGGCTGGGGAGAAGATGGTTTTTTTTACGATATGTTTTCTACTCAAAACTTCACTTTCCTCATCTCTCCCCAATTATTGCAGCTAAATTCGGATAGCCCAGGTGGCTAGTAAGACGCAGTGTAAAATAAATAAATAATCATTTTATAAGTATTTGTATTATCTATCAAAGGTTATAGCTGAAGAAGACATAAGTTGACTTATGAATGTACAGAATGTACCGTAACATTTGGGACCAACTTCAGTGGTGATTATGGGACAGTAAAACAATGGGAAAATGTAATATTATAAACAGGTGCCCCATTTGACCTTGTTTCCGAGTTATAGTCATGTTTGTACTCTAGTAATGTGGAGCTGCTTAACATTATAGAAAGTGCTCAAAATGGCCACTTTTGGTCTGAATGCAAGACTGCAGTCATCGTGTCGTAGAATGCAATTCACTCAAGTCAAGTCATGAAATCAAGTCCCTAATTTTTTTTATTCCTTCTTCTCCCTTACATACAAAAAAGGCTCCTCCACCACTATTTGTAGCTACAATTTTTGATATTATTAATCCTATAAAATAGTACCATACAATATAGTAGAGTGTTATTATTGTTGTCAAAAATAAACTATAGGTTTGCATTTTCTATGAAAATTTGACTATGTCCAAGCTCCTGCTTGGGGAACTGCATGGTTACTATTGAGGAAATAGCGTTGTCATTATTTCGTTTACGTGTGGTAAATCTTTCCTCAAATATAATATTAGTTTCGCAACGCTGGTTAGTCGAGGTTGCCAGTAGCTCCTTTTTACCTCAGCACCACCACCTTCAGACATAACTGAGCACGAGGAGATGTGGCAACGTATGACCCAGAGAGAGAGAGAGAGATCAAGATAAAGCTTTTCTCCATCAAGACCTTGTGTAAACTTATATTCCTCACCCAGTTGAAACATCGCATCCACCCGGTGACTGGCGTCAGGGTCCCTTACACGCCTCACGGACCGATACCCCACGTGAGTCTGGAGGTCCCCAATCCCTTGTGGAGGCCAGTGGGGGTTCCTTGGTGGGTGGACCCCAAGTACGTGATCGGTTTCCTCACGGAGAAGGCGCGACCCGTAAGGATCCTGAACGTGTTGACTGGACAAGAGTGCACTATTACGGCGAGTACTGTGGACACTTCCCTGCGATCAAACACACTTTACATCATTAAATAAAGTAGGATTCTAATAACAACGGCTTAAGGTGCGGCAGAAGGGAGCGGAACTGTTTTCGCAGTTTTTATAGAATTGAAATTTTTTGGCCAAAATAAATAAAATATTTTATTCAGTAGCAACATAGAGTTTAGTTTTCTGCACATACTAATATCAACAGATCTTGAATATCTGTCAAGGGTGTCCTGGAATTTTGTCAAAGCTATTTAAATAAAGAGAAAAAGTGTTGACAATATACCAGGAAATCCTTGACAGATATTCAAGATTTGTTGATAATATTAGCATGTGCAGAAAACTAAACTCTATGTTGCTACTGGTGAAATATTTGGTTTATTTTGATCAAAAAAATATGATGTTATAAAAACTGTAAAAATACTTGCACACCCTTCTACCGCGCCTTATGTCTGTGGCTCTAAATTATTTATTATAATTTAAAAAAAAATTCTACACCTTGAAAATTTTAGTTAAAATTTCAACTTGTCCAATTATTTAATTCCTAGCCTTCAGTGTCCTAATGGTCTAAGACATCCATCCCTCTCGTGTTGGACTGGCGTGCTGATGACGGGGAGATCAAGGTTTTATTCCCAGTTGAGTCTATTAAGGGTTGGTTTACCTAAATGTTTGTTTTCCCACTCTTTTTCCAAGTAAATGCGGGTAGATTACCTATAAAATGCTTCTTTCCTCATCCATATCCCTTTAGAGTAATTTTATATATATATATATATTTTTTTTCCAAACATGTAAGATGTGGTGATAATATACATAGAACCAATATTTTTTAAACTTAAAATTTCATCTAAGCTTTTACCATTCTCATTTCTCTCACACAAACGTAATTTAAAATTATTGATATATCGGTGAGCCCCACAAATTGAACCACAATAAGGTTAAAAAAAATTGAAAATATTTCGCCTCTTTATATCACAATACCTCTTCATCTTGGGGATACGAACCCAGGTATAACTTCTCATTTCTTCTCTTGTGTAGATAATTATTTTGGATTGGTCACGTGATTATACCTTAGATGGAGAGATTATGGTCATGTTACAGAAAAAAGTTTGTTTATTGACAATATCAATTTAAATGAATTCATTAATATAATGATTTAATACTTCGTACTTACAGTATGTCACAAATAAACCTCTTGGTGCTGATCTCAAATTTTAAAATGTTGCATCATATAGCATTTGGCACTCAAAAAAATTCACACAAATCTAGTTTTATAAAATTTAAATACATCTGCAAATATCAACAAACATCTAACATAAATGGAATATTAAAAATAAAATCTGAATTTAAGTTAAATAATCAAAAGTTAGGTATTAGATAAGCCATAAATTAAAAAAAAACTATTTTTTTCAGGCTTTGCACCTAAATAGCTATTGTTTAAGACAATGCTACCTAGGGAATTTGTTTTTCTTGCACCAAAGCAAGAATGGCCTAAATTTATGATAGCCTATTTATGGCATTTAACTTCACTATAACCTTACCCAATGTAATTTATATTGACTTATCAATTACAAAGGTAGCCTTTTATGTTAATTTTTTTACGTATGCCTCAATTTTTGAACAAATATACGGATTTTAAGTACGTAATCCCAAACGAGTTTTTTTTTTTTAATTTATATTCCTTCAGCTATCTTTATTTTACTAACATATTAATATGTAATAAATAAAATATATTAATACAATTAATTAATTAATAAAATGCATACACCAATTGGCCCTACAAACGACACCTTCACTCCATTCATCACAGGGACTGGTTGTATAATGAATGCTGTTACTAATATCGTTCATATTTGTCAGAACCATAAATGAGATTGAGACAGATCACTGAAAGTAACAACTTTCTTTAGCCTATACCAGAAGATAGTGTTTTTTAGCACCACGTTTTACTACCTGTTACCCACGTCGGTGGCGTAGTTGGCTACCGCGCTTGTCGTGTTGAGCTCGACTGCTGAGGACGGGGAGATCGAGGTTCGAATCTCGGTTGGGTGAACTGGGGGTGGTTTTTCCTAAAGGGGTTTCCACTCTCCCTCCACGCAAATGCGGGTTCACTTCCTCTAATTCAACCTTCCCAATTCCTAATTCATTAGTGTAATTAGTACTTAAAGCGTATAACCCGATCGGGTAGTAAGACGCGGTGCTAAATATTATTATTATTACTACTTGTTAAGTTTATACGCATGTGTAGTAGTTACACTAATGAGTTAGCCATGAGTATAGTTGAATTTTAGAGAAAGTGTAACCGCATTTGCGTGAAGGGCGAATGGAAAAAAATTATGGTAAAACCAAATTTAGTACGCCCGACCAGGATTTGAACTCCAATCTCCCTATCATCAGCAGTTTTAGTCTAACGTGAAAGTGATGCCATGTACCATGCAGCCACCGAAGCAGGTTTATTGCGTTGTTAAATATATATGACGAGTGATGGATCTGGGCAAACTTGTGAGTAACTCTAGAGAAAAGATGATACATTTAACACACGCATAAAATGTTTTTAACTTATTTATTTTTGTATCTCATACAGAGTATCAGCAAAGTAAAGCGTGTCGCAGGCGACAAAATTTGTTAATGTTTTCAAAGCACACATTAGTAGTCCAATATATTGCTACAAGATTTTCCCATCTACAAACTAAATAATAAAAGAAACGTTTAGATTTACATTGATTGCATAAGAGTAAATATCCATTGCATGACTAACTACTGTAAAATATATATATATATATATATATATATATATATATATATATATATAT
>CABFVX010001868.1:17988-35830 GCA_902151425.1 Timema shepardi | reverse complement strand
CTAACAGAATCCTACTATATTGTGAGATCCTGTCAGGATCTCTTCCATATGGTTCTTAGCAATAAAAATCTGTATATACCAAGTTAAAGTAGCCCCATGGCTTCTTTGGTGCTGACTGACAGCTCACAGCTGACGTCTTTAAAAAGTTACCAGACCAAATTATGTATCTCTACGCCGAACCATATGATCTGCTAAAAACATGTGTTTAGCAGCTGTCATCTTCTGACAGTCAAAATTTAGGTATATACCTAAATGTTGACTGTCAGCTGTCAGCTGTGAACTGTCAGTCAGCACCAAAGAAGCCACGGGGCTAATATACGTACTATCCATGGAGCTATACTGGTTCTTAAAAAAAAAACCGTAACGTAAAAATCATAATACGAACAAAGAAAAACAGTTTATTTAGATTCAGTTTCCTTGTGACTTTCCTTCCAGTCTCCAAGGCCGCCCTCCTATTACTAAGAATTCCTTCAGTTTAACGACGGTTACTCCACGATCACCTATTTATAGGCTGGAATGACCTTTTAAGTTCCTCCCCTTTATCACGAGCACTTTCAAACAAAACTAACTAGAACATTTGATTACCAAACTGTATTTCATTTAAACCTTGTGGCTCGCGAGAAAATAAAATATTAAATGCCATTGTCTACCTGTGACGTCACGGTGATTCAGGATAAGATTTAGCTGGTTCATGAATTTACGTTTAATTCAGCTAGTCTTAAAAGATATAACGTTGAAACAAAAATCATAAATACTTTTAATAATAGTCATACAGTTGTTTCATTTTCATTTTTCATTTTATTTTATTCAAGAGCTAGCCAACAGTCGAGACTTCTTAACACGCTAGCGCTGAAAATACAGCACATAACAGTTTGAAAATTTAAAAATAATATTTTTATTTAGCACCGCGTCTTACTACCCGTTCAGGTTATATGCCTAAGTACTAATTACGCTAATAAGTTAGTAATTGGGAAGGCTGAATATAGAGTAAGTGAACCCACATTTGCGTGGAGGGAGAGTGGAAAACATTTAAGAAAAACCACACCCATTTCATCCGAGCGAGATTCGAACCTCGATATCCCCGTCCTTGGCAGGGTAGCTCTACACTAAAAATAATAAATACATTATCTTTGTATGATACAATAAACAAATCCAATAGCTAAAACTTAATAAGGAGGAAAGCAAGATAAAAGGTAACTCAATAATAATAATAGTATAAAAACCCGCTTCGGTGGTCACATGATCTAACGGGCTACTTTTCTATTAGACTAGACTGCCGATGACGGGGAGATTGAGGTTTGAATCTCGGTCGAATTTACTAAAGGTGGCTTATCCTAAATGGTTTTCCACTCTCCCTTCACACAAATGCGGGTAAACTTCCTATAAAAATAAACTACATAATCCCTAAAACTATTAGCTTAAATAGTACATAAGCCTATAAACTGAATGGGTAGTCAGATAGTGTGCTAAGTATAATTATTATTTTTAGGGAACTGTTCATAATAAACAAACAGACGTCGTTACAATAGTCTTTTTATCAAGTTAATTTCCTATTCTCTCTTCATGAAAATGTGAGTATATTTACTCTCAATTATACTTTCCTCATCCCTGCGTCATAAATATTATAATTAAGTGCGTGTATGCCTGGCGTAGAGGAAAAAGAAAAAAAGAGTTCAACAGCACTCTTTATGTGTTTTCAAGTTATAATATTTAATTTATGGCTGCACTCGCCACTGATCTAGTTTTGCAAAGTATTATTCCATGATGTTAGTTCGTTCTGACATTGTTATGAGCCCAGTCAAAGTGGTATGACGTCAACATTACAGAAACACACGTGATTGACATCGCTACTCTGTTTTTTCGTGCCGCCCTGTAAATAACCAAGTATCACTACGTCACTTGGTGATAATCATAAATTTAGTTTCACACTTGATTGTGAGAGTCTCGTTTCATTTAATAGAAGAACTAATGGCAAAACACATAAATAAACTCATAATATTTTTTAAAAGGGGGCACTTGGTTTATATTTTAAACCATTGCTTTCATTAGTAGAATTGACTGGTGCGTGAGCGTTAGTAAATAGATATGATCTATGGGTGACCTCTGGCAGAAATTCAATTATTTATTTTTATTTTACCAACATCAGTGGACACGTGGAATAAATGTCAAGTTTGTATGTTTCTGGTGACGACTTGAATCCGGATAAATGTAGGTCTACTAAGGATGTTAATTTCATAAATGGTTCCCTACTATCCATTCACTCAAATTCAGGTACATTTTCTCTTAATAATACCCTATGCATCTCTACCTCATTAGCATAGTTAAATTGAGGATGGCTCAGATGGTAAGTAAGACTTGGTGTAAAATATATACTTAGTTGCGTACTTACTCTATGGCATTGGGAACTTAAAAAATCACTGCAGCATTTACAAAAGTATGCCGCCTACTACTATCTTGAGCTAATTCTATCCAGTCAACATCATTACACCTTTTCTCTTTTGGGTACATTCTAATGTTATCCTTCCATCTGTGTCTGGCCTCTTCCCATTGGGCCTACCAGTCAATACTTTGAACCTGATTCTAGATTCTCCCATTCGTGCTGCATGTCCTGCCTATACTTTTTTTTAAATTAGATTTGGAGTTCGTTTTCATAGAACATTCTTCTAAATTTTGATATGAGAATTAGTCATTGAAATATTAATTTTTTGATTAAGGGAAAGTCATGAGATTTGAATCTACATTGAAACATATTTTTGACAAATGAAAGAACTAACTTATATTAGTTATATGAATATATGCTGTAGAAAAGCGATACCAATGCTTATGGTGAGAAAGTCTTAAACTATTTCTAGCTCCAAATAAGGTAAACCTCATGGCTCGAACTTTAATATAGATCATCATGCAACAACAATGGTAAGTTAATAGCTTCCCGATCCTGTATTAATTTGGACTTTGACGTCACACCGATCTTATATACTAAACAAATTAAAAGTAATAATTCTTGAAATAATTTCAATTAATTTGTTACACACTGAGATGTGTGTGTGTCTATGTGTTTACCATAATAATTGAAATAATTTACTTTATTATTAATGCTCCTTATCACATATTTTAAGAATGTTTGATAAAATAGTTACTAATAAAAGTAAATTGTATGTAACTCGAACACGTCAAATTACACTTCCGACTTCCGCAAAACGTCCCACTACTGGAGAACGGAATTACTACCACATGAACCTGACATCTAGAGGTAGGAAAGTGTAAACTTAAACTATTGTTTACACTTATTTTGTTTCGTGTCTGACCATAGAGAAAAGTATTCAGGGCCTAACCTAACAACCAGTTAATAGCGCACTTCCACAACACAAATTTACAGTATTATCTTGAAAGTTTTTACATAAAGTTTCAGTGAGATGCTACGGCGAGTCATTCAATGTGCCTTGAGGAGGAATCTACCGAGGATCCAATATGGCCACAGATTCTACTCGGAGTTTGAAGCGGGTGATATATTGACCAACAGATTCCGGGTGACTGTTCTGGGGGCAACCGGACAGGTTTGTTTTCTGCCATATGCCATAAAGGCGCTTATCTGTGATAAATATGGCGAAGAATGGGGCTATGCTGGATGGGATGGCGTTTATCTATTAATAAAGAGGGTGAGGAATGGGGCTATGCTGGATGGGATGGCGTTTATCAGTGAATAAAGAGGGTGAGAAATAGGCCTATGCTGGATGGTATGGCGTTTATCTATGAATAAAGAGGGTGAGAAATGGGCCTATACTGGATGGTATGGCGTTTATCTATGAATAAAGGGGGTGAGAAATAGGCCTATGCTGGATGGTATGGCGTTTATCTATGAATAAAGAGGGTGAGAAATAGGCCTATGCTGGATGGTATGGCGTTTATCTATGAATAAAGAGGGTGAGAAATGGGCCTATACTGGATGGTATGGCGTTTATCTATGAATAAAGGGGGTGAGAAATAGGCCTATGCTGGATGGTATGGCGTTTATCTATGAATAAAGAGGGTGAGAAATAGGCCTATGCTGGATGGTATGGCGTTTATCTATGAATAAAGAGGGTGAGAAATGGGCCTATACTGGATGGTATGGCGTTTATCTATGAATAAAGGGGGTGAGAAATAGGCCTATGCTGGATGGTATGGCGTTTATCTATGAATAAAGAGGGTGAGAAATAGGCCTATGCTGGATGGTATGGCGTTTATCTATGAATAAAGAGGGTGAGAAATGGGCCTATACTGGATGGTATGGCGTTTATCTATGAATAAAGGGGGTGAGAAATAGGCCTATGCTGGATGGTATGGC
The DNA here is from genome assembly GCA_902151425.1 of Timema shepardi. Classification (NCBI taxonomy): domain Eukaryota; kingdom Metazoa; phylum Arthropoda; class Insecta; order Phasmatodea; family Timematidae; genus Timema; species Timema shepardi. The sequence goes on along the minus strand of CABFVX010001868.1, from coordinate 31,506 downwards.
GTTTATCTATGAATAAAGAGGGTGAAAAATGGGCCTATACTGGATGGTATGGCGTTTATCTATGAATAAAGAGGGAAAGGAATGGGGCTACACATGCTTGATGTGATCAGATTTCAGAATTAAATTTTTAATTGGGTTAGCCTTTTATTTAGACAATAAACATTATTATTATTGTTAAGAAAATTCTTGCATCCAAAGATGATGAAGAGATGAGTTCCGGTAGTAATGTTGAAGTAAGATTTACAAGAATATTTCTAAGCCAACGGTTATTAATAAATAGGAATAGGTAATAAATACTCTTAAATATTTTATTCAAAAGTATAACATAATATCGTTATTTATTAACCCTACTGGTATTGTATATTTTATCATTTACCCTTGTCGAACCTAATATGTGTCAGCCAAATAGAAGATTCCCGAGATTTTAAGAAATATTTTAAGGGCTCCTCAAAAAAAAAAGTTGGAAATCATGGGTCCAAGACGTTACTCTCGCAATAAACCAGACTGCATGAGACGGGGAGACCGGGGTTCTAATCCCGGTTGAGTGTATTGGGGTGGTTTTTTCCTAAATAGCTTTCACCTCATCCTCCAAGCAGATTCAGTAACAATTCCTTAAAATTGAATATTTCTAATCCCTGACACTTTATCTTAATTAGTAAATAGGCGTACAATCCTAATGAGTAGTAGGCTAAGACGTGGTGTAAAAAAAACCCTGCGTAGTCCCAGTGACTTCTCAAACCTTCTCTAGAAGCGTACCACTTTCGGAAATATGGCTTAATCAACGTATCTCTTTCAATTCGCCATACAAAATAATAATACATTTAAACAGCTTATATCTCATAAAGCATAAAAAGTTACTAAAAATCTTAATAAGCCTTCGTGATAAGCTAGATAAAGTTATGACAGTGATTAATGAGTGTTTATAACCGCCTTGGTGGCGTAGTTGGCTAACGCACTAGTCGTGTTGAGCTCGCCTGCTGAGGACGGGGAGATCGAGGTTCGAATCTCGGTCGGGTGAACTGGGGTGGTTTTTCCTAAATAGTTTTCCACTCTCCCTCCACGCAAATGCGGGTTCACTTCCTCTAATTCAACCTTTCTAATTTCTAATCCATTAGCGTAATTAGTACTTAAAGCGTATAACTCGAATGGGTAGTAAGACACGGTGCTAAATAATAATAATAATAATAAATGTTTATATCAGTGGTCCTCAAACCGTGGTAGATGTACCCCTAGGTATACGCGCAAGACTTTCAGGAGGTACGCGAGCAGCTTCAGAGAGAAAATGGACAAAATGACAAAAAAAACAAAACGTGGTGCAGGGCCAAAATTAATGTGGCAGGGAATTTCATGACGATTGAGGGAAATTTTTTCCTTTGATTACATGTAATTTGTTATTTGACCTGACATTTGAGGAAATTCTATCGTGGGGGAACACTAGAATTGTTGTCATGACCAAAAGGTACAAAGTAAAAAAGTTTGATAACCACTGATTTATGCAGTTCATGACATCTCTGCGTTAATTTACTCATCAGAACTATCATCATACAAAATATATTGTATTTATAAAACTCAGTGTTGCATTGTGTACCTCCTAGGGTCCTTCGCGTACCTTTGTTTGGGATACAATGCGATATCGGCATACTTGTTTATTTCGACTTTAATTGAGCCAAGGAATATTTCTTATATGTTCACCAGAAATCTCACGGTACATTCTGTATATTGAGAGCTTTAATGGTTACCTGTACATTAATAATTTTATCTGATAGCCTATTGTGGCGTAATCTAAGGAGGAAGACTAGAATTTTGGGATGCTAATTGAATATCTAGCCTTCAAACCGCCATGATATATAATGAAAGGGCTTTGGCCGCTTCTCAATTTGTTAAGTTTTTCTCGCTAAATAGAAATACAGTATATAATAATACTTTATCGCTGAGGTACTTGATAGCTTTATGAAACCTGTTTTATTTTAAAACCTAATCATACAAGTTTAGAAACTACAGTATTTTATTCGTATTCTTGATTTTTCAAATACTACAATCTTGTGAATGAGCTGTAAAGAATGTAAAGAACTGCATTTACTAGCCTCAAGTATTGCCTACACGCGGAAATAAAGGAAGATATTTTCTTAAAGAATTTTATTTCCATCTTGCCGACGGTTTTCTGAGTGATGGGTTGAAATAGCCAGTTAAATAAAATAGGATTTTAAATCCTCGTTCACATTAACTATCAAAGAAACAATACCCATTTATCTTGTTGGGTTTCATCTGCTTAAATGTCATTACTCGTGTTATGATTTTAAATGCACTTAAATGTAAGCCCAGCAAAGTCTTTTTACCATAATTTATTGTACAGTAGGCAAATTGTTTCAACTATTTACTAATAATTTTATATGGTAGAAATATATACCTAGTGAGAGAAGTAGATTATTTTACTTAATTGCTTCATAGATAGAGTGTTTGGTCGAGAAAGGAAGGAAACTTATCCCCATTTGGTACGGTCCAAGCTTTATGAATCCGTTAGATCACAGCTCAACCATCGCGACTTTCATATTTGTGTTCCACCAGCTCAACAGGAGGAGGCCATAATACACCTTCTGTATCTTTGGTGGGAATACGATAGTGAATAAATGAAATATTTATGATCGTATATCTATATTCGGAGGTTAACCAATATCCCATTCGACTTGGACTTGTTTCTTTCTAAACATCGCGGATTACTACCTGTTCAGATTATAAATACTGTATATACGAGTATGATCATTATTCTAATAGGCGTAGGGCTGAGTAATGGAATATTTTAAATTGAGTAGAAAGAGAGTGGTAAATCATTTAGTTAAAATTACCCTTATTATTATTATTATTATTATTATTATTATTATTATTAGCACCACGTCTTACTACCCGTTCAGGCTATACGCACTTACGCTAATGTGTAATGGTAGAGTGAATGTGAGATTAAATGGAGGACCTACAGTTTAACGTGGAATCCGAACCACGGTGGAGGTCTGGCATTCCCCACATTCACAAGTTGTTACCCTTAGTAGACCTAACTGTGATTCGAACTTGATCATCCCGTCATCAATAGGCCAGAGCCTTAGACCGTTTGTCCACTGAATCGGGTTTGACCATAACTATTTATTATTCGTATGCGGGGAGAGTGACACTCGAGACTAAAATGAAACTTAGTACTTAGAGATAAGTGAAAGACCACCTTAAAGATAGGATTTACCAACCTTTCATTCTGTTTTACAAATAGACTCGTCTATAAAGGAGTTCCCCATCGCTATTTTTCTCTAGGTCCATGCCGCAACCACGTGATGACCCTCACTTTTCCAGGTAGGTCAGCCACTTTCACTGATGCTGAAGCAGTCACCGCTCATCCACGAGTTGGCGCTGTATGACGTGGAAGGGACGCTGGGCGTCGCGGCGGACATCAGCCAGGTGGACACGGGGTGCAAGGTGTGCTCTTTCACCGGCCCAGAAGAGCTCGACGCGGCGCTAAAGGTAGGTGGACGCCCTCGGGAAAACCGGGAGATCTTCAATGAGAGCGTCTGACATGCAAATTAGACTTTAGTAATACTAATAATAAAACTTAGCACCACATCTTATTACCAGTTCGGGTTGTACGCTTAAGTGCTATTTACACTAATGGGTTAGGAATTGGGAAGGTTGGATACGGAGGAAGTGAACCCGCATTTGCGTGGAAAACCATTTAGGATAAACCATCCCCAGTTCACCCGAGTGAGACTCATACCTTGATCTCCTCGTCCTCGGCAGTTTAGCTCAACACAAAACTAGCGTGTTAGCTAACTACGCCACCTAGGTGGGTAATAGTACTATTAGTCACTATAATGCACTTAGAGTGAGCTCAGATTTATCCATGCTCAGAACGTGACCTTTATGCTTCTCAAAAATTAAATAGTCCTAATAGCTAAGTGTATAAAGTGCCCGACAACAACTATTATACTCTAGATCGAACCCGGGTCAAGTTGAAGAGTTGATGCTCGTTTTCACCCCACTATCTAGTTAGTAAGTGTCTTGGTTCTAGGATTGGCTGTGTATTATTAGGAGTAGGAACTGTCTCATGTTAAGTTAGTTTGTAAGTCACGTTATGAAAAAATGAGTAATATATGGGCTTAGAAACGGCATGCTCTATATAATACCCTCAATAAATAAACACACACATTAAGCAATATACACCGCTTACACCTGACCATTACTCCTTGTGACGCTCACACAGAGGTCAGGAAGTGGGCCCCAAAAATAATAACCATGAGGTCACAAGAGGAACATTTTTTATTTTGATAAATTACAATGATGAAATGAATTATGAGTACATAAATGGCTTAACCAGCCTTCGCTTAGTCTGTCAAGGTGCAGACTAAGCCGTCATGACATACAATATATTAATTGTCCTACAAGAACGTAGAGTGATAGTTTGAAATGAACATTTAAATTTGGCGCCCAAGCGCGCTCTTACTTATCAACTTTAACAAGAAAAAGCTCGTAAAACATAGCCTCGCAACTATAAAAAATATTATAATTAGTTAGTTTAAATATTATAAGTTGAAGTCCCAACCATGACCGTTGGAGACCTATCCTAAATTACTAAATAGCCTAAACTAATAACAATGCTCGAAGAAGTATAACAAGTTTCCCAATCTCCCGTTGCGCCTATAATATAAATTAACTATCTTATACAAAATGCACCTAATCCTAAACAAATTCATATCCCCAAAAAATTACTCTAAACAATATTAAATGTTACATAGATGAACCAGATAACAGGTTCGGGCGCGCCTACCGTAAATAAATAGAACTAAGCAAAAGTTAATCTCCCCAGAAAGTTACCAACATTTGATCGTGGACCAGCCACGTCAGATCAAAATAAAAGGTCCCCATTAATAATATTTTAAAGTATTGCCAAACAATAATTTTGAAAAGTATTCCCTCCCCATATTTAGATCCAAAGAGAATTTTGATAGATTTTACTAATATTATTCCAATCAAGCGCCCTCACCTGGTAAAGCCAGTGGTACAATGAGTAAAAATATGAAGTTACAGCGGTTGTTATATACAAACAAGTTCTCAGTAAAGGGGGGGAAGGAGGGGAGGCACATAGAACAAAGGAAGGGTAGAGAACAGCGCTCCGGCACGTACGCGGAGATGCCAGAACTTGCCAGGTTAAGCTGGAACATTCCAGGGCCGGATGTTTGCCAAGTCAAGTTGGCAACAGTATTTTCTTTCGGAGTTTGAGGTTCTGATTTGGCTTACGCCTCGGTTAGTCGTAGTTGCCCAGGCCAGGAGAGTGGATGCTTGCAGCGAGAACGTACGTCCCATTTGACGGGGAGAGGCATCGGTCGGACTTGGCGAAAGTTGGTGAGAGTTGGTGAGCCTTGGTGAGTTAGACAACCTCCATATTAATAGGTTGTAGTGTGTTGCATATTCTTTGTTTGGAACATCGTTACATCCTGTAATGCAGAGAACACCTGAAACTACTTCAAGAAGGCCCCTTAAAGGTAATACCTCCATTTTCTCCCTCCAAAATACTCTAGAAGGTATCTAAGCATTTTTGTCACATATTTAGAGACTTTCAGGTAATTACAGGTCACGGGTTCGATCCCAGGCGATTTTTCAGGTAAATCATTTAATCTGAAATCGGATCAAAACTCATACTCATTAGGACAATGGAGGAAGATACTTGAATAAATAAGTAGAGGTTTCGGTCTAGAAAACTGATTTTAATGGCCAGGGGGTTCATTGTTCTGACAACATGACACCCTTTATATGCAATAGCTGATATTATATTCACCAACATGCTGCGACCACTCGGTCAGTATAGCTTGATAGGAACACGTTTTCCACCGTCGAGTAATGGTCTGTATCCATCTCTCATGAAAGCCTAATACGTCTATGATAATGAAGGTGCTATCGGGGAGGTGTTCATCTTGAAGGGCGAAAATAAATTAAGTTGATGTATTTTTTTTCTTTCTATTTTTTTGCAGGGATCTAAGATAGTCTTGATAACTGCCTCTGGTACACGAACAGAGTGTGGGGTGTCGGAGGAAGAGAACTTTCTCGAAAATGCCAAGATTGTCCAAGAATTAAGTGTCGCTATCCATAAGAGCTGTCCGATGGTAAATTTGTTGTTGGAGGCCTAGGGTAGATACTAAATATTCTGATATTTTGGTTTGTAATTTTTATCTTTACGTTGCTTTTTTTTTTAAATAATAATTGTGTGGGATAGGAAACATTATATTATAATCTCATGAAAGCGTTTATGTAAAAATCTTTCCAAGTTCTACAGTACAAAAATCAAAACTATCCAGAGATATAAAAGAGTGCCAAGCTCAACTTGCAATGTTTATATGAATAACTTCACTTCTTGTTTATATAAGGGTGCAGAGACTTAAAATCCCATCTGCGCACTTAACTAGATTTAATACAAGACACCAGTTATTTGAAAATAAATTTCAAGTTGAAATTGGTGATCTTTTATATTTCACTCCTTTCCGAGGTTGAATAATTTAGATTTGTATACTGTCAAGTTTGGCACGTCTATAACATTCATATTAAAAAAAATTAGATATCACTACTTTTGGTAACTATTAGGTAGGTACAAATGTATTTAATGAGGTACTTACGGTTATGGAATTTACCTACGGAGGATTTCTTAGCTGTGATAGGATTTAAGGAAGTCCTGTCCTCTACTGCACTTTCCCCATTCATTTTTTTTAACCAAAATAAAAAGTTGGGATTAAATATTTTTATCTCTTGCTATATATCCCAAATACTACCTCTATGCCAATTTTAATGTTTCTATGTTGAATATAAGTCCTATAGGTTTCAGTGATTCCTAAAACAAGCGAGTTTTTTTTAAGTCCCGCATCTCACGAACATATTAAGCTAGAAACACCAATTTTGTAAAGTGAATAAGAAAGTCTGTCTATATGAGGTTTTAAATATTTACGTTTCTATAATTTTTTGTAACAGAGTTAGAGAAGGATGGGCTGTGTTATATCGTGTTAAAGATGGCCGTTAATGCCGACGCTGTACAACTGAAGAACTTGGCTGATGCACTGCCGTGCATCTTGATACTACTAAATTTGTATCTATTGTTACTAGAAAGGCCTAAATACAAACATTCTGAAGATATAGTGAGAAAAAACTTACATTTTCCTATATAAAATACACTAAAACATATCATTTCTTGCTCATTCTTTCGATACCTACTACCATCGAAAGTGTCGGTACTAGAAATGAATACATTTCTTACTATACTAGAAATGAGAAAAAGTATCGATGCATTTTTTACTATACAATAAATTAGTAATGAATTTAGTCTTTTATTCCTACACTAGAAATTAATAAAGCATATACACTTTTATCCTTATACTAGAAATGAGTAAAGAATATATACTTCTATTCCAATATTAAAAATTAATAAATAATATATACTTTTATTCTTTTACTAGAAATTGATAAGGGATACATACTTTTATTCCTATATTAGAAATTAGTAAAGCATGTATAATTTTATTCCTATACTAAATTTACTAGAAATTAATAAAGCATATATATGTATATACTTTTATCCCTATACTAGAAATTAATTCTTACACTATAAAATAGTAAAGCATAGATAGGTGTATGTCTATACTAGAAATTAGCAAAGCATGTACAGGTTTATTTCTATACTAGAAATTATCAACGCATACATAGGTTTATTTCTATACTAGAAATTTGCAAAGCATAGATAGGTTTATGTCTATACTAGAATTTAGCAAAGTATAGATGGGTTTATTTATATACTAGAAATTATCAAAGCATAGATAGGTTTATTCCTGTACTAGAAATTAGTAAAGCATGGATGGGTTTATGTCTATACTAGAAATTAGTAAAGCATAGATAGGTTTATGTCTATAATAAATTTAGCAAAGCATATATAGGTTTATTCCTGTACTATAAATTAGTAAAGCATAGGTTATTTTATTCCTGTACTAGAAATTAATAAAACATACATACTTTTATTAGTATAGTAGAAATTAGTCAAGCATATATTATTATTATTATTATTATTAGCACCGCGTCTTACTACCCGTTCGGGTTATACGCACTTACAATAATGTGTAATGGTAGCGTGATTGTGAAATGAAATGGAGGACCTACAGTTTAACGTGGGATCCGAGTCACGGTGGAGGCCTGGCATTCCCCACATTCACAAGTTGTAGCATATAATACTTTTATTACTATACTAGAAATGAGTAAGGTATCACTACTTTAGTCTCGATGCCACACCCCTACCTCCGGCCGTGTGTGACCTCTCAGGCGCTGATAGGGGTGATCACGAACCCTATTAACAGCATGGTGCCCATCGTGGTGGAGACGTTCAAGAAGCAAGGGGACTGCACGCCAGGGAAGGTGTTCGGCGTCACGGCGATAGACGTCGTCAGGGCCAACACGTTCGTCGCTGAGACGTTAGGACTGGACCCCGAGTGCGTGTTCGTACCGGTGGTGGGGGGCCACAGTGGAGCCACCACCATCCCCATATTGTCACAGGCCAAACCTTGTAACGAGCTCACCCAGGTAATAGCCCGACGAAACGGTGTAAATAAACTCTTATTCTTATAATAATCCCTTTTTTCGACCACCAATATTTATTGAAAGTCACTGAAATTTGACGTTATAAAAATATGTCTTATTTGGTTTATTAGTTATAAAGTTCAACTAAAAAGTAAAAAAAAATAATTCAATAATACTTTCTCGTGGATTACTGTAGAATTTCGCTCCACATGATTAATTAAACACACAAAAAAGTATATTATTATTATTAGCACCGCTTCATACTACCCATTCGGGCCATACGCACTTACGCTAATATGTAATGATAGGGTGATTGTGAGATTAAATGGAGGACCTACAGTTTTAAGTGGAATCTGAACCATGGTAGAGGTCTGGCATTCCACACATTCACAAGTTGTGATTAATACAAGTATTGTCAGAGGTGACGGAAGGGTTTTCTAACCAGATAAATCTGTGGCAGGACAAAGGATTGAAACCCGAACTCCCAGTACAGAAGTCTGACACACCAAAAATATAAATACAACTGTAATACTTTTTCCTACCACTGTGGCAACATGATTTTATTGTTTTCAAATAACGAGCTTCATATTAAAATAAGACCGTACAGTCAAGTTTTTATAGGCAAGGCTTTTAGAAGATACGCAGACATATAGGGGTTTTCGAAACTTCAAAACGTCGAAGTCAAAGTCTAAGGTCAAATATCCTTCGCTTGGACTTTGACATCCACAGTTACCTTCACCCCTTCAAAACATTTCGAAAGTAGAAGATAACTTTGTTTTATTATAGACAGATTGTAAATATCTCAATAAATATAACATATATCAGCATATAATAACTATTATATCATCTACTAAACAGTATTTTAATGCAACTAGCGTAAACATAAATACACTCATATTATGTAACCATAAAACAATATAGTGTGCTTTATTTTTTATCTCTAAATATTTCTCTTCACCTTGATTTATATGATGGATAGTTAACACGTTAGAAGTTTTGAAATTCAACAAAAACCTTATCTTCGACATTTGCTTTGACTTCGCTTCGCATCACATTAAAAAAAATTAAAAACTTTATTACACTCCTACAAACATTAGTAATTTTGCGGTCAACATGATAACCTTTTAATTTAGTATTAGTGCTATTTTATAGGGATTGACAATATCTATAAAAAGTGTATGTTGCAAATTACATGACCTGACTTGAAGATAGATATGGTAACCTTTATAGATGTCATATAAGGCCCTTGCTATGAAAATCGGACTGTAGTTTGTCACTTCTTAATGTAGGACGCTAAAGGACGTCGTGACAAAATGCAATTTTAATTTTTTCAACACCGTCTTATTAACCATCCGGGCTATACGCAGTTTATTTATACAAAAGCGGTAGGGATGATGAAGGTATAATTTACAGATTTTTTTTCTCGTGAAGGTTGAGTGGAAAACAATTTTGGAGGAAAAAACGCCTAATTACTCTCGATCGGGATTCTAAACCCAATCCTCCCATAACCGGTAAACCAGACTAGATAATTTTGACATTTAGACCACATGTCCACCGATGCTGGTTTGTATTGATTTTTTTTACCTGACATAAAGGAGCAGATTGAGAGGCTGACGGCTGCCATTCAAGATGCTGACGGAGACATAATCCGCGCCAAACGAGGGCGAGGAATACCGACTCTGTCGGTCGCCTTTGCCGCTACCAGATTCGCCATCTCTCTGGCCCGGGGTATCAACGGCCAACCTTCCGTCGTAGAGTGTGCCTATGTCGCTTCGGAGGTCGTCCAAGCGGTAAATCCTCTCTTTTATACATACAAAAAACAAATGGTACGACGTAATGATACACACTCTTATTAGAGCTTAAAAAAATATTCAAAAATAAGTTGTTATTATTATTATTACTAACACCACGTCTTACTACCCGTTTGGGTTATACGCACTTACGCTAATGTGTAATGGTAGGGTGATTGTGAGATGAAATGGAGAACCTACAGTTTAACGTGAAATCCGAACTACGGTGGAGGCCTGGCATTCCCCATATTCACAATTAAGTTATTTATAAACCATCCATCAATATCTTATAGTGTGTAAAAATAAAAATATGAAATATTAAGTATCATGAAAAACTACTTCCGGATGTGAAATACTTATTTTGAACTCAATCTTAGAGGCCTTTTCCAAAATATATCAAACTTTCTAAAATTTGTCATAAGTTTACAGTCCTTAAATTAATATATTTTAGAAAAGACACAAAAATAATTTATTATAATGTAAAATAGTTTAAAGGTACAAATTTTGAACATTATCGTTAGAGCTGTAGACAAATATTTCAGTTTATTTAAAAAATCAATCATAATTAAATGACTATTAAATTAATTTAAAAACAAAACATATATATAACTATATATAAAAAACTATTTATATATATAAAACTATTAAACTATTTATAGTGTAAAAAAATAACAGATACCCAATTTGAACCAAATCTCAAGAGCCAGTTATTAAAACACTTGATTTAAAAACTCAAGTCATCAGTCAACTACCCTTAAATGGATATTCCCCACAAATATTTTCCAGATCAACGTTTTAAACAAAATCGTTACAGTGATTTTCGAAAATCACTAATCAATAAACTCACCCTGAAATATATTTTACCCACAATACAAGTATATAGTGTTATTTGTCAGGTAAAACACTCCTTAAATATCAATTTCAAACAAATTCGTTAAAGCCATTTTAGAAAAATTTGGAATTAAAATAAACCACTCATCAGTAAACTACCCCTCTAGATCTAACTTTTCCTAGCGATTAAAGATACTTTGAATAGTTTTTTATATTTTTTCTTCGATTTAAAAGTAATATAGGGATTATGTAGGAGCACTCCAATTTTCTCACTAAAGGACATATCTGACAAAGATAATATATTATTAGATATACCTGCACGTGCTACTACGTCATTTCTTGTGATATACAGTTATTATTTTGATAGATATAGTCAATAACTATGAAAAAAGACAAATAAATAGAGAAAAATGTAATCAATGTTGACCAAAAAATATGTTTGTATTTTCAAAAAGGAGCTCCAAATTTACATTCGTAAGATATTTAAGGTGTAAAATTATTTATTGACGTTTTAAGAATGAAAATTTGCAACCAAATTTATCCAGTGTCAATGATTCTTGGTAGTTCAATATATTTTGAGCATGTATCCATTTTAATGATTTAAATTAGACTAAGCCTTTATTCTCTTTGCCAAAAGAACTTAGCTTCTAAGTTAAAACAAAGATTGACATTAGAAAATCTAGCATAAAATTAGATCATTTTGATCACTTCTGGGGGTTTGTAGTAACATAGGTTGGCAATACTTGTGTACACTGCGATTTAATTTGTTTTAGGATCCACGTGGTGGGTAGACTGGGTAGCATAGTTGCCACATAGTGAGAGTTTTCACGTTACTCTTATGCAAGCATACTCATCTCTGTCAAGAAATCTGGCTACGTGTATCGGTTGCCATGACAACAACACTTGGCGGATTGGTCGAGCGCGTGACGAGCCTCTCCTCCCCACTCTGGTTGCGCTGACCTCAACACTAAAGTAGTTTAAAACGCAGTATAATAAATACTGAACGGGGTAGGGTGTTGTTCATCGATCACCTGGTGTGTAGGTGTATCACTGTAAACTGTTCCTCCAGGTGAACTATTTCTCGTCTCCTATCCTGATCGGTCCTGATGGAGTGATGGAGTACCTAGGTCTACCCAAGATGTCCGAGTACGAAAACTGTCTGCTCAGTTCCGCGATCCCTATCCTTCAGGACGACGTCAAACGAGGGCTCTACTTCGTGCATGGTGAACCCCCGCCCATTATGACCTCCACCAGTACTGGACTACGTGAGCACAAGCCGAGGGTCTTCCATTGATGCTGTTACTAACAGGATTATTTATCAGATATTATTTTGGAAGAATGTCTCACTCATCCCTAAGTATTCCAAGTGATGGTAAAGTGACTTTTATTTAAAAGTACCCAGAAAAACAGTTTTATATAAGTCTTATTTGGAATAGAAAAAAAAACATGCTCGTAGAAACAAACCTGTGATTACTTTACTTGCGGCTTTCATTATTTTTTACTATAATCTACAAATTTATTTTGTATGTTTGTCTGGTTATTTGTATTTTATAAACTCATTTTTATGCAAATTTTTATAGATTTCAATAAAACAATAAAATGTATTTGAATGAAAGCTAATCTAATTTGAATTTAATCAGTTACTTTTATTGCCTTTTTAAAGTATTTAGGCACGCTGTAGACACACTCCCGACTCTCGACTCCTTAAAAATCCCATGAACCTGTTCGTAAGCTATAATATATTATATAAAATATATAGGACCTATATTATATGTAAGTTATAATTTATAATATATTATATATAATGTATAGCATACATTTTATAGAATATATTTAGACACGAACTATATAAAATATAATTATATGTAATATGTATTATGTAATATAAATGTATAATACATATATTTATTTGTATATAATATATTATAGCTATTTGTATATAATATATAATAAATAAACGTATTTTATGTATAACATATATTAAATTGCATATATATTAGATAGTGAATATATATTATGTAATATATATATAATAAATATATAATATGTATAAAAATACATATACAAATATATTAATACATATATAATAATTTTATAATCACTGAAAAACTATATGGCCAACTCTCTAAACTTTGTCCTTGAATCTTAGAAGGGATTATTACTCAGTTGACGGGATACGCCTGTCCTTGCCACATCGCAAGAGAACAGTTCTCTTTATCCCCCCTCCTTATTCCTGACAGTATAACACCAGATGTAGTCCTTCCTTCCTCCTTGCATTACCCCCTGATAGTATAACAACAGATGTAGTCCCCCC
>CABFVX010001868.1:0-17935 GCA_902151425.1 Timema shepardi | reverse complement strand
TTCGTCTCTAACACATTTCGCTGATTTTAAGAGAACGCTCTTATAATCCCCCCCCCCCCCTTCCGCCTTTTTCAGTCCTTCATTAACTATGAATCAAGTATTGAATTTTAAACTGCTATTATTGTATTTAGACTTTTCGAAGATTTTATGCTTGTTTCTTTACCTCAACCAGTCCAATACTTAGAGCTTTAGTTGGTACTCACAGACCCCATTGGTGTGGGAGGGGGGGAAGGAGGGAAGAGGTAAGGGAGGGGGGTGGAGTACGTGTACCGGCCCCCGCATTTACAACTTGCAAATACAGTGCCCGTCTGGAAATATTCGCACTAACAAAGACATATTTGAACATTAGCCAATAGTGTTAAAAGGACTATAAAATATAACCTAATATATTATTTATTACCCATCTAATAATATATTTTTAGGGCCTGCTTCACTGGCCGCATAATCTGAGGCGTCACTCTCACATAGATTACACTGCTGATGTCAGAAATATCGAGATTATAATCCCGTTTGGTTTTTGAGGGTGGATTTTTCAAAATGGCTCTCCGCACAAATGTGGATACACTTCCTCAAAAATTCAAATTTCCCCCCCTAAATCACTAGCTTAATTAAGTATAATTTGTGTACAATAGGAACCGTCGAGGAACTTACAAATTTATCATTTTCCTTTTTTAATAATTAATGTTCCCATATTTATTAAAATTTTCCAGTCCAGGAAATGAATTTTCCTCAATAAATGATATTGGTTTGAACTGTCTATTTGTAGCAGTAGTATTGTGACCAAGGATAAGAAAAAACAAACAAAACCACAGCAACCATCATACAATATTAACAACTCCATTCTCTCTTCTTTTCGACAAAATCCCAGTCCATCCAACATTGAAATGAAATAATTCTACATTATTATGTCTGTAACATCTTCCTACTTGTAGCTGTAATTTTTCTATTCAAAGCACTGTACCATTTAAGTTTGAATTTATTTGTTACCAATTTTAGTTGAGGATATAACTTATTTACCTACATTTTATATCGAAATTCAATCATGTTGTTTACCACGAATGAGGCTCTTTAGTTAAAGGCAGCTTATAGCTAATAAAATTGACTCATCAATGAAACGTCATAGCTCTACAGCATATTTATTGGCGTATTAGTTGATAAAAATTGACTCGATAGCTATTAGACTAATTGAATCAATTTTCCATCATATTGTTCCAACTACACTTTTATCTCACTAATTAATGCTAAGGCTTTATAAAAAGTTTTATTTTAGAGATACAAGAAACTTGGCATGCGCAAATAAAAGAAAATTCTAATAGTTATACAAAATAAATTTAAGGTATTTAATGTATGGCTAGTTAAACAAATTATCAATCCATTATTCAAATTTGTAGCTTGTATTACAGACAGTGCCACGTGGTTATTACAGTCACCACGTGTTCCCGCGGCTATCTGGTTACGTGTTGTCAGTTCACAAATACCACACAATCAACACACCAGAGAGAAACTAGGGGAGTTAAAAACTGACCGTGGTTCCACTTCTATCGTTACAAGAGAGATTGAATATTGGATCGTACACTTGCACAAAGTTACAGCGCTTCTTCCTGTTTGAACATACACTCGAACAACCTTACAAAGTCCATTTATGTTTGATTGTACAATTGCACAAGATTAAAACGTTCATTTATTTTTTATTGTACATTTGAACAAATTCTAAACGTTTATTCATGTTGGACTACACTTAAACTAACTCACAACGTTCCATCATGCTACCCACATTGATGGTCACGCGGGAAAAGATGGTAGTTTCATCATGCCTAGTTTGCTGATAATAGTAACTTTAGGGTTCGAATCCCAGCTGGAAGTACTGAGATGTTTTTTCACAGATAGTTTACTATCGTCTCTCCAAGAAAATAAGGTACAGTTTCTCTAAAATATACCTTCCTTATACCTATCCTATTAGTGAAAATATGCGAATAATCTGAAAAGATTAAAAGGCGTGGGAAACGTAAAAAACAAACAAAAAAACGACCACTTGATCTTCTTACACTTATATTACAAATTCTTGTGTGGTTTCCCGTTATTTGCAAAATATTCTCACTCATTTTTTTTTTCAGTCCACTTCAGCTATTTCCTTCTCTACTCATATATTTGTAACACCTTTTTTTAGAGTAATAAAACAGTTAGCAAATTTAATACAATGTTAATATGCAAATTTTGTTCGTTTTGAAATCATTGCGTGCCCCTCACGGTGTATGAAACCAGCAATGCAAAAAGTTATGAAGGTTGCTCAGGTAAAAACGTCCCGAGAATTTCGCAGTAAGTTGAGTAATGGTCTCTACTTTGACCTAGGATGACGCCCAGTTTTCGGAACTTGGGTAAGAAGATCATTCAAACTTAAGTACGAATCTAGGGATTAGAAACTCAAATTTATAACAAAAAACTTAATAAATCATTTATTCGTCTAGTTCCAGGGTTTAAATATAATCCACAGGCCCAATTATTATTATTATTAGCACCGCGTCTTACTAACCGTTCGGGTTATACGCACTTACGCTAATGTGTAATGGTAGGGTGATTGTGAGCTGAAATGGAGCACCTACAGTTTAACGTGGAATCCGAACCACGGTGGAGGCCTGGCATTCCCCACACTCACAAGATGTCTTGTTAGAGGTGAAGGAAGGGTTTGGTAATCAGATAAATCTATGCCAGGACCGAGGATTGAACCCCGGCCGCCAGCATAGAAGTCTGACACCTTACCCCTAGACCACCAGGTCACCCACAGGGCCAAGCTTGAGCCAGATTGTAATGTACAGTGCATATAAGTTTTTTATGCAGTGCATATTACTACCCATCTGGGATATCTACGCTTCTAACTACAATAATGTTGGGAGGAGAAAGGTAAATTTGAGAATAAATGTATCTTAATTTGCGTTGAGGGAGATTGAGAGTATTATTTTAGTAAATTAATTTCCTTTGGTCATTGTCTCCTACCATGTTCGTGCGTGGATAGGCAAAATCATTAAATCACATGGTTTGAAACCGGTTCTGGCATTTGAAGACGATTCCATTGATTAATCCATTACGTAAAACTTCAATTAAAGCGTATCACCTAATAATTGTATAACTACTGAACAATCAGCATGGCTGGAAATTTGATCACCGGCGAAATTTTGGTTTAACCTTTCCCGGTAATAGCTTTTTAGTAATGAGAATATCAGGGCTCAAATTCCAATTGGGTGTACTGTGGGTGTTTTTTATTTCTAAATGGTTTCCTACTTTCTCTGAGTAAGTATGGTACACTTCCTCTAACTTTAACTTTCTTTATCACTAACACAGAAGCGTAAAGAGTAGGCCTACATATGCGTACAAACCAAAGGCGTAGTAATACTCGGGGCTGAAAAAAAAGTGTAAAAGTTTAAACACAAGTGTTACGTAAAGGTTTAATCTATTGAATCATGATTAGGAAGGCGATCTGTGGAAGAAAATGTCTATCAAGAATAGTAATCCAGAAAAAATATTATTTTTAAACGCAAGTCAATGCTGTCCAGGCGCAAATAGATGTTTATACTCGACAGAGGAATAGGGGAAGTGTTATCAGAAGATAAACAAGAAGTCTCACATAATGAACTGATGTGAAAGTGCTTAGTGGGTTTTGGTGCGTCGAGTTAAGATGCAACACACTTCTCAAAATAGCTTTGAATTCACCAAGTAGGCAACGTCGTTAATTTGCCTCAATATGATGATATCTCATGTTGAGTATTCTAGATGGAGATACCACAGGTTTAATTACCCCCTCACCCTTAAATAAGTTTATGAATACAGCCCTGAAAACCCCAATCAAAAATTTAAAAAGATGAGTCGTGAAAATGTATTCCAGTCCGACACGGAGAATGCCAACAAACTTTTATTTTCCATCAGACGACTCTTGGGCAAAGATTCCACAAGAGATGAACAAGACCGATGCAAGGGCACAACGGTTCATGGCCATCGTCGATCTGACCTTTCCGTTAAAACACATTTATCCCCTCCCTCCCCTCTTTTTTTTTGTTACTACTATTCGTTACCCAGAGTCATCCTTCTCTTCTTTACACTCGTTAACAATAGCCATGTTTTGAAAATAAAAATAAAGAATGGTCCGAGTGGTTGGGATGGAAATAAAATCACACACACAGTTATAACAAAGTCTTTTGAGTTCTTGAATACCCAACGTGGACATAACAATATGACTCACGTTTTTACCTCACCGTTATCAACTTTACGTGACTGTCATTTCACGAATTTACCTGAACGTGTCTCGAATTTTGGTAAAAGCGAGTCTTCTTTGGTAATATACACTCCCCTCATACTCCCACCTTTGACTTCATAAGGAGAGGAGCGGGAGGTTTCAGGTGCATTCAGATATATTGTTCCTTTATGTGCGCATACTATTTGTGTGTGAAATTTTATACGTGTAATTTTATTCTCCATAAATAGTAATAACACTTGGAAGGAACAAAGCAAATATTGTTGCATTTCATTTGAGATTTTTTTTTTTCAGTGTCATGCCGTTGAATATTGTAAGAGTTAACTGAAACTGTATCCTTGATATGCTCTCGTTAATTAGTAAAAAACTCATTGGTCAGATATAAATGATAAATCCATGTCCATGTGAGGAATATAGAGAATAACGTATTTTATGATTGGTCAAATGGAGACCACTTAGTAGGGGACATATAAAACGAGGGTAGTTTTTATTTCTTCTAACCATGGCAACACTTAACTCCGCTGGTTTGGTTTACAATATAATGGCTTTATAAGATATAATAAACTTATTTTTAACATCTCTATTCTATCCGTCTTGATTACAAATTAAAACCCATAAAGTAGTCTTTCTTTATAAAACTACACACAATAATCAAGTTATTACTCCAATAAAAAATATATCTTAAATTTTAATCTGTGTATAAGAAAAGCATGTGAGTTATTAAGGCCAATTCAAAAGGACAAGAGCTTAGTACGTTCAACACCTAGACTACTAACAACTTATTCTAAGGGGTATGGATTATATATGGGTTTGTAGGAAGATCAACCGAATTCTCGTGAAAAGAAGATGGAAAAAAACAGTGTGTTGAATCACATACGGAAACCATCTCCCATGTACTCGGCCAAGATTCGAACCTTAACCTTCTCGTCACTGGATATACAGTCTATTGAAAGCCAGATACCTTACTCCGTGTGACCAGAGGTACAGATATATTCGTTAGTATTGTTGGTAAACAAATATTAACTTTCTCATGATTACTTACATACTCTATGGTATTAGGAACTTGAAAGTTCATTGACATACTTACAAAAGTACGCCACATATCCCTATCGTAAGCTAGTTCTATCCAGTCCACCTCATTACATGCTATATCTTTCAGTTCCATTCTAATGTTATCCTCTCATCTGCGTATAAATATTCCCAATGTTCTCTTCCCATTTGGGTTTGCCAGTCAGTACCCTGAACACGGTTCTAGATTCTCTCACCGCGTTCCGTGTCCTGCTCACCATAATCTACGAGACTTGATTATTCTAACAATGTCTAGTGATGAGTACATGGTATGTATCTCATCATTATGTATGACGTTCATAATTGATACATAGTGGATAGTGCACAGCGCATAAGGATGATTTAACATTCACATTTTATGAATCATGTATGGAGATGAGCATATACAACACAAGAACTTGAGAAGTATCAGCCAATGAGTATGCGAGAAGAGGCTCTAGTCAATTTAACGCTAGTACACACAGCAGACGGAAAAAAATATATTCTTTTCATGTTTGAAATGTTTTGTGGTAGCCATTCTTGTTGGTTATTAACGAACTTAGTTTGTTTTAGTTAAAAGATTACAATGATTGAAAATAATAGGGAAATATTAAAATTTTTATTCTGTTATTGAGAAGTAGGTCTATCTTAATAATCATAGTATATATTAAATAATAGAAACAAATAAAATCGAATTTGATCTAGAAGTAAAGGCATAATTCAAAATTGAGTTAATTATATGTTTAAAAAGATACAGTTTAATTAAATATGTTCCCACAAAACCCCAATGATCCAAGCTTTGCCAAATTCATTCCTAAAAGTTAATAACATTGCACAGCGCTAGTCTGAAGATTTTATTAGTATTTGATCTCGAGTTCAATATTCTACAAAACAACAAATAAAAGATAAAACCTGAGGTAATTGTATTACAGTACCGAGTGCACGATCTTTATAAAACCAATGCACGGTGAATTAATCAGTTCGTTACACACGGATATAGAAGCCTTAAAACAAAAGTAGAACGGTACTTTTGGAGCATCCGATAAACTTTACAGTATTATCTCCGATTTTCTTTGGTTGAATCTTTGTTTAACTTCAACAACAATAAGATAGCGACGTTTTCATGCTGTTATTAAATTAATTACTAAAATGATCTTATTTTAGAAAAGGTACAGAGATTTCTTGTTAATAATAATATAAATACAATATACTTACAACTCTTTTCTCAGTGTCTCACTTTATTTATTATAAATGTACATTATAAAAATAATTCATAGTTTAATTTTTAACCTCCGCAAAAAACTACGAATTGACACTTTTTAAGGGTTTTAAATTGTTGGCTTTGTGAGCTTTAAAGAAAAAACTACAGATGCAATGGTTTTTAAATATCTTAGAACTAAAAAAGAAAAAACATCTGTTTAACTTTTTTTTAAAGTTCCTATGATAGATCCATTATTTGCAGACTCACTTATTTCATTGATTGTACTCATCATTATTAATAATTCTTGATATTTTAACATTCGGAAACACGTTATTATGTACAGGTACTACGTGAGCCACGAAACGTTGATTGAAATATATTAATCACCCCATAAAATTTTTAATTCTAACACAAAACATGACCAAATGAGTCAAATTTGTTTTAGAATACCGTTTTAATAAAACAAATATAAAATCATCGCGTCTTGGTACCGGGCCGGGTTACACGGAAACATTAATCACGCAAGTAAAATAGGAGTTAGGAAGGTACAATTTTAGAAGAAATGTACCAACATTTGAGAGGAGCAATAATGGAAAACAATTTGGAGGGAAAAAACCCTCAGTACACCAGGCAAGGATTCGAGCCCCTATCTCCCCACCATTATAAGCACAGTCTAACATGAGACTGATGAAGTACACCATAAGCCCAACAATTTTTGTTTCACCTAATATACAAAGATATAGAATAACATAGCAAATTTAAATTTAACAAGTAGTTAAGCCTAATGATGATAATCTAGAGATTAATGAAACCAACAGATCATTTAATTTGGTTAATGATTTTTGATATTTAAAAATAATTTTAATCAGAAAAAAGATTTTATAGTGAAATTTATTAAAAGAATTCATGCTATTACTCGGTCAGTAAGTTGTTGACATCTCACCTGCTGTCCAAAAATGTAAAATTCAAAATATGTAAAACAATAATTTTACCGGTTATTCTCTATGGTTGTGAAACGTGGTCTTTTATCTTTTGTGACGAAAATAAATTTAGGATGTTAGGAAAAAAGGTGCTTGGAATATAGTTGGTCCCAAAATTGATGAAGATACTGGGGAGTGAAGGATGATAAATTAATATCTAAGCATTATTTAACATAACAGACAAAATAAAATGGTGCATCATATTTTCTCATTAAAATTACTCGGAAGGTACTTTACAAAAGCAAATTTCTCCAATTTTGATATCTCTCAACTATTTGAGGCATGAAATAACTAATAATCATAAAATTGTGGCACTATTAAAAATATATTACCTTTAATCGAAATATACTTTTTTTTTAAACCAATAGTTTCTGAGATATTGGAAATTAGATATTTTTTATTTGATTTCTAGTAAATGAATAGTTGATTGTTATGCTATTTGATGAGCAGAAAGTTTACGTTTTTCTCAAGAAGTTTCTGTAACAGTGAATATTATTTCATTTAGGCTCTTTGGTGGATTATGATGCCTTTTGTTTAGCTATGTTTCTGCCAGTAAATATATCTATTTGTAAGTAAATGATCGATAGTTGGACTAGATGTTGTGCCTGTCCTATATTATGAAGCTCCAACAGCAGCACTGCGGACTCTAAATTATAATTAGTATAACAATGGCGGAAATCATAACAATGGAGGTCGACAGTTAAATAATTAAAAATAATAATTTGTTATTATCATTATGTAGAAAAAATAGCTTTGATGATGATACCCGCCTCGGCGGCATAGCTAGCTTACGTGCTATTTTCGTGTTGATCTAGACTTCCTAGGACAGGGAGATCAAGGTTCGAGTCTCGCTTGGGTGAACTAAGGTGTTTTTTCCTAAATGGTTTTCCACTCTCCCTCCATGAAAATGCTGTCTCACTTCATATATATTCTACCTTCCTAATTCCTAGTCCATTAGCGTAATTAGTACTTAAGTGTATAACCCGAACGGGTAGAAGACGCGGTGCTAAATATTTATTAGCTTTGATGATGGTAGTTCAGTTTTTGTAGAATCATTGAGAGTAATATATGTTCTTGGATGGCTTAAATGGGGATGGATGCATCTCATATAAATATAGAAACATTTCGCCCATTGTATTTGTTTTATGTTTAAAAAAACCTTGTGGAAAAGTATTGGAAAATTAAGTTCTTCATAATACAGTTAGTATTTTAGAATTTTCTTCATATGTATTCCCAGTTCTAGCTGGGAGCCAGGGGAAACTGTCGAGACGTTGTTGGCTTTCAACTTTAATACCAGTTTAGTAATATATACTCTAGATTTATAACATCTTCAAAAACGACGGAAAAAATAAAATCTTGTACAAAATTCATAATGGGCCAGTTCAGTTTCACCGGGGACAGTTCAAAAACGTTTCATACTAGAATTGAAAAGCTGAGTTCTTACAAAGAAAATAAAACTCCCGAAACTGTTGATTTAAACTGATGATATTAAAATTAAGAGTTAAGAAACAATAATGGAAATGTGAAAAAAAATATTGAAAATATAATGGAATCGATATTGAATATTAACTTTTCTTTTTTAAATTGACAGGTTAGCCAAATTGAGTCTCGTTGTGTTTTTCAAATGTAAACTAACTTCCCTCTCTCTTTCACCCCACTAGATCTCCTGATTGCTACTGGGGGTGCCATCTTGAACACAGTAAAGATAATGGACTCCATACGCGACCTTTTGTAAAAACATCACGACAAAAATTGAAATAATTAATTAACCCATACTAGTAATGTCCAATCATATTAACTCCCATTGTTTACTCATCTATTTTCATCTTCTTTTATATTTCTAGAACGTTCAAATGCCTTGTTTGTTTCTATAAAATAAACATTATGGAAATACGGCACTCTTGGCTAAATTTCCAAATTCTTTGCACTCGTATTTGAATAATATGTACATTTCAAAATTATGAGAAAGTTATTAAAATAGTCAGAGGAAAGATCTGTTATGTCACAATATACACGCCACAAATTTTTTTTAATCAATTAAAAAATAAATACAAATAGTTTGACTAAATTCGACATATTCATTCAATGTAGGATCAAGGATAACACTGCATTAGTTGAATATCTAGTGAATAACAAAATAATGTACAATGTTGTTGTTAGGACTGCACATAATTTTTTTCCTAGTATATTTTAATAAGGTATCAACAATGTGATTTATGACATAAGCAAACGTACAGTTAAATAAAATATGGTGAACTAGTAATCTAGTGTACTTTATCTAACGTTTCAAACCCATAATCATTTCCCTAAATGCTGTAATAAAAATAGTGATTACCTTTCAAATGTTTATTGTAGTAAGAATAAAACAATTATTCATAATATATTGATGTCCTATTCCACACACACACACACACACACACACACACACACACACATACACACACACACACACGCTGTAATATATTTTAAACCAACACTTTTCTGACGGAGACAAATCTGCATGTCCAAGCTTAGACTTATATATTATGCTTGGATAGGAATAACTTATTTGTAAATATGTGTCTCTTATATTTACATCTGATAATAAAATACAAAACAGTATAGTAGGTAATTTGCAATTCTTTTTACAACAATTTTATCCTGATCTAATAAATGGCAGCGACTCATTAAAAATATATTCCTTCCCTTCAGCCATTGATCTATATTCCGGTATTCACATACCAAGTAATATTTTCTTCAACTGCCACATTTTATAGATATTATCAAGACCCATAAAATAACAATAATAATATATTAAAATGTTAATACATTGACTTCAAAGAAATATGTCTGTATTTTTTTAAATCCTTCACTATAAAAATTGTAATGAACAGTACATGTTTATTTTTGTAAATCTAGTAAGTGAAATAAGGTTGTGATTTATTGTTCAATGCATTAACTAATTTTGTCATAAAATGTTTATTTGGGAAATATTATTAGGCCTATTATTACTAATCTGTAATGATTAATTAAAGTTTATAAAATATATATCAAAGCAGTAAGATTTGATGCAAGGTCCGGTTAGTAGTGTAGATGATCGTCATCGTCTGTAACGTCAGTTGTAAGATGGTAATATGAGAGTCTAGATGTTGAATACGGCGACTGTGTTTCTCATCAATGTCCAGTATTTGATTAAAGATAGAGTTCTTCTCATCAACTGATCGATAAGCATAACTGGTGCCCAACTTAATATTGTGAATAAATATTGATGGATTAAATAGCTAAGCAATTCCTTTTTTTACTACCGCGTTTCTTCCGTGGTTCGGATTCCACGTTAAACTGTAGGTCCTCCATTTCATCTCACAATCACCCCTACAATTACACTTTAGAGTAAGTGCGTATAACCCGAACGGGTAGTAAGACGTGGTGCTAATAATAATTATAATAATAATAATAGCCTACTACCGCGTTTTAATACCCATTCAGGCAATATCCCCATGTACTAATTATGTTAATGATTTTAGAGATTAGGGAGGTTATATTTATAGGAAGTGTACCCTCATTTGCTTGAAAGGCAAGTGTAAAGCTATTTTGGGTTTAAAAAAAACACCCTCAGTACACCCGACTAAGATTTGAAACTTGATCTCCCGGTCATAAGCAGTCTAGTCTACTGCGAGAGTAGAACGATAGACCATGACGCCCCCAAAGCGGGTAGCTAAGCTATTATATTTGTCAATTACGGTCGTAGTCACAATTAAATATCATATTATTTATGTAACGATGTTCCAAACAACAAATATCTAAAACCAACAACCCGGTAATATGGAGGCTTTTCACTCACCAAGGCTCACCAACTCTCACCAAGTCTCACCAAGTCTGATCGAGACCTCTCCCCGTCGAATGGGACGCACATGCACGCAACAACACATCCACTCCCGTGGCTTGGATAAAGAAGACTGACTGAGACGCGAACCAAATCAGCGCCTCGCCCAACCCCTAAACAATCCAGTTGCCAACTTGACTTCGCGAACATCCGCCCCTGGAATGTTCGAGCTTGGCCTAGTAATTACTGGGATGTCCGCGATACGCCCAGAGCGCTAGTCTTCACCCTTCTTTTTGTTCCATGTGTTTCCCTTCCTCTCCCCCTCTACTGAGAACTTCTAAGACCTGTTTATGCTATATAACAGCAGGTGTCATTTTGTATGGTACTCATTGTATCACTGGCTCTTACCAGGTGAGGGCGCTGGGTTATAACTAGTATTTGGGGACATTAATCAAAATTCTCTTTGGCTTTAAATATGGGAGGAATATTATTCTAAATTACTGTTTGGAGCTTCTTTTCATGTTTATGAATGGGGACTTTAATTTGATTTGGCGTAGGTGAACCACGGTTTAATAATAGTAACTTTCTAGGGGAATCCATGTTTGACTTAGTACGTCTTATTAACTGTAGGTGCGCCCGAGCCTTTATCTTAGCGGATCTTAGTAATCGTTTAATATTATCTTGGGTATTTTCAGACGATATAAGTTCACTTAGTAATGAAGGTATTTTATATGGAATTGTTAGATTAGGTTATCATGAGCGCAACGGGAGTTTGCGGAACTTATTGTACACTTATAAGACTTGTTTGTAATATTAGGTTATTCTTTGTAACTTAGGATTAGCACTCAGCGGCCATTCTTGGGATCTCTGTTTAAAATATTCGGCCGCCAAATCATGTATATATTTATAGGAATGTAAAGCTAAATTTTATGAGCACTTTTTCTTATATAATTAATTTATACTTCAGTTAATGCTATGGGCAATTAAAACTAAACATGTCAGACATCTTGTGTTTATGGATGTAAGCGCGCCCTTGGGCGGGAAATTTGAATATAGACATCTAACATTCACTCTAACGTTCCCTCTGTGGGGCGATTACTATTTTGTAAGTCATAGTGGCTCAGTCAATATTTTGCCAGACTAAGCGTAGGCTCATTAAGCCTTTAATGTGCTGTTGTATTACTATATCATTGTAATTTAACTGAAATAAAAAACTATGTTTCTCTTGTGATCTCATGGTTGTTTTTTGGGCACGCTTCCTGGGCTCAATGTGGGCGTCACATTTAAATTGGAAAATAACACCTGGACAGGGGAATCGAACCAGGGACTTTTGACTTAACTAGCCAATGCTCTACCTCTGAACTATCTAGAAATCGTCCCGTGTTTAATAGTAATTCTTCACTCATATTTTAAGGCAGAGTCTGTGATGGACGTACGGAAATTATCAGTTACATATGAGTGACCAATTCAGACCACTAGCCATCAGATAACTTAGCCACCTTCAACTCGGGAGGGCTTTATGCCCTGGGAATGGGACGACTCCTGAATATCTCAGTGGTTAGAGCATTGGCGTGCTAAGCCAAAGGTCCAGGGTTCAACTCTCGTGTCCAGGTGTCATTTTTCAATTCAAAGAATATGAATAAAGATTGACGTAAAATTTAATATATCATAAAATTGAGAAACAAGACTCAGAAACTTTATGAGCTATGCCGAGAAAACAACGTGTTATTCCAAAATGTATAGTAAAAGTTATTTGGTGCTGACATACTCAATATTGAACTATAGAAGACATTGTAAGTCTTTTTTTTTATGTGTTCCACTTCTTAATATCTGTCCAGACTATCCCCATATTTACACTAATAGGGGTAAGATGAGGAAGGCAAAATTAGGATTAAATATTCCCACATTAGCTCAGTGGTAAAGGGGGGGAAACCACAAAGAAAATTACTTCAAAACACCCAGGGGAGATTAGAACCCCAGCTTCAAACATGTAAATGTAATTCATATTAAAAATCTTAACTGAAGATGATCAATTAATATTGATAACATTATGATTAACCCGGATTGGTAGCCGCATGATCTAAGGCATCAAACTCACAATATTCTAGATTGCTGATGACAAGGAGATCATGGTTCAATCTTTATCAGGTATACTGAGTTTTTTTACTGAATGGTTTCCAACACTCTCTTCACGCAAATGCTGGTACACTTCTTATAAATTCCTAATATGTAATCCGTTAGCGTAGTTATTGTATAAGCGTATAGCCCGAACGGATAGTAAAACGCAATGATAACAACATTAAGAATTACTCTCACTTTTTCGTTAAATATTGAATACTCGTTTTTTGAATTGAGAGTAACACACTTGTTAATAATAAAATTTAGGTGAACCATGACTTCACAACTTGTGAACCGAAAGTAATCCAGAAGCCACGACTACCTAGCTGCACTAACAAGTGCCTAGTAATGGAACACACGATTATCCAGTACGATATTTTTTATTTCAAAAGTAGCTGAGAAAATAAAGAAGAAAGACAGCGAGGCTTCTTTTATTTTCTGGTAAATGTGGGTCAGAATGTGACTAGATCTGAAAGCTTGTTGCATAACGTAACTATTTTTTTTAAACTTTTAAACTTTTTTTATACTTTTTTTTTGCTGTACACACCGTATTACTTACCCGTTCAAATTATTCGCGTATTTATTCAAATTATGTTGGAAGAATAAAAGTAAAATTTGAAAGAGAAGCACCCGCATTTCCGTGGCGGTAAAGTGGACAATCTTTAGCAGGTGAAAAAAAACACCTCATTACACAACTGTAATATGAGCCGCGATATCCCTGCCAACAATATCACAATTCATCGTGAGTCTTACACCTTATACCTTATGACCACGAGTGAGTGCTAGGTTGTTATCAAACCTGATGTAAAACCTACATTACAAATTATTAATAAAAAAATTACGAAACACTGATAAAAATATTTGCGCCTATGCCCCGGGGCTAGGAGGTAGTTAGAGGTTTGGGTCATATTCCTAGATGATTCTGGTTCAATACCAGCTGGTCCTTAAAGTAATTTAACATTAGTGTAATTATTCATCTGCTAAACCAAATTATAGTATTCCTGTTATTGGGTTATTCATTTTGGCGTGAACTGTGCACTGTGCAGTCAGTAGCGTACGTAGGATAGTGAAGTAGGTGGGACCAAGGGGGGCTTGAGGGAGAAGGATGAGTAAATCTGTATCCTTCCCTAACAACGTTGGTGGATGGTGTTCAGATGACTTGACAGCTGCCTTGACGATGTCCACTTCTGCATCTTATGAAACATTGATAACACTGCAGTTCTTCTGTCACCAGAGGAATAAGTGCCTGTTTGTTGCAAGGTGTAGAGAGAAAATCATATTTTCTTCCCAAAAACTCTGTTGCTGCATTGAAGCTGATGGTCGAGTGTGTGATTTGCCCGCGTTGCTGACGGAAGAACCAGCTTCATAACCGTAAAATATAACAGTTGCTTTCCCATAATGTTATATGATAAATTCTGCATATGAACGTGCAATGGCACAATAACTGTCGTTCTTTTCCCATGACAATCGATGAAGAAGGGAACCACCATATAACACATAATTTTCAGTTGGTGGGATCGAATCCATGATAGCTTTTTTGTATCTCTTTGATAATATACTCCTCAATCCCATGAGCCAGTTGAGCTTTGTCAAGTTTACGAAAGGTTTATTTATTCTCAAACAAGGCTGCTGGGAATGGACTGAGCTCATAGCTCAATATATGATCTAGATTCTAGAGAAAGATCTCCAATTTTTGACATAGCCAAAAATCGTTGGTAGAGGAGATTAGGATTAATGGTTTGGTTTTTGTCAATTTCAATGCCTACTCGTCGGCAAGAGTTTTTGCTCGGTCTTTACGTTTGAATGATACATTAAAAATGGCCTTTCTCACCTTATTTCATACAATATTTTTTCCCGACAATCACAAAATTATGCACATTGACATACTCTTTGGAAATTACACCCGTAACAGTATTTCTCAAAGACGTGTCTGGTGAGAATGGCGTAAAGGTTGATAGTTTTTTCTCTTGATAGTTCCATAAACACTAAACATTCCACTAAACGATAGAGGCCTATATTTTCGTTCAGACAAGTCCACACTTCATAGGGTATGTGATATCAGTGAAATGAAACGGGGTTTGGGTAGTTATGTGTGTTCGCAACTATTGTTCATCATGCTTACACATGATGTCCCAGTAATCTCATTTTATCCTTGACAGTGTTGACTTTTGATGCTAATGACTGGTTGTGTAGCTAAGGCCATTGAATTCTTACATGACATTGTTTTATTGAGATGTAATAGGTGTGGACATGGTCCACATAGCACGCATTTTTTTAGTCATACCATTTCCGTGAGTCAATCCGCCACTGCTCTTTAAAGATCTCATTAACGTCTGTTTGATTGCTAGGTCTGAACTAAGGCTTGCCCAGTACTGGTTACTATGGCAAATAACATGGAATCCCTTGGAAAATGCGTCATTTACACCAGGATGTGTGTTCTGCAATTGACTAGGAAATTATGTAGAAAAATAACTACTAAAAAACAAAATATCGAAAAAAATAAAAAAGGTTTAAGTTCGACTAAGCAATTGGCTGTATATAATTGCGTATTTCTGAAAAGTTAACTTAAACCATCTAAATGTTTTCTAATACCCTAAAAACAGAGAGGTGGACACCAACTTTACTTTTCTGGGATGAAAACTGTAGGAGTTAGGTATTTGACGACCATATTGGACGCCAGCTTTAAAATCGGGCCTTTCCGGTGGTCAAACTTCGGCAAACATTTAGTGTGTTACCCAGCACACCTGATACTACAAAAAACTGTTGAGAAACCTTTTGTAGTAATTTTTTGAGGGTAAAGCCATATTTTCAGCCGACTAACTATAGATATTAAGGCTGCATGTAGACATAAATAAGATTCAATGCATTTAATGACCTAGAATAGTTGAACTCTAAAAGGTTGTGTCCCTAATTCGTACACTAAGCCGTGAGAAAATAAGAAAGACCTCCATAATACCTCTTCACTACAGTCAGGACTCAATTATATGCGTGCGAAGCTATGAGTTAAATAAAATAAAATAATAAAACGTTAGACTAACACCGCCGGCTATTTTCACTTTGGTTAAGCTATTATTTTTAATCTTATTTCAAGTTACTTCTTTATTCTTGGTTCTGTATCACCTATTTATATAAAAAAAATTACACATAAAGATCAAACCAGCTTCATTGAGGCCTAGTCACGTGACTGTTGCGTTGCGTTGCATCGCGTCACGCCACTTTTAAATTATTATTATTAGCACCGAGTCTTACTACCCATTTGGGTTATACGCTTTAAGTACTAATTACGCTGATGGATTAGGAATTGGGAAGATTGAATTGGAGGAAGTGAACCCGCATTTGCGTGGAAGGAGAGTGGAAAACCATTTAAGAAAAACCTCCCCCAGTTTACCCGACCGAGATTCGAACCTCGATCTCCCCGTTCTCAGCAGCCGAGCTGAACACGACTAGCGCGTTAGCCAACTACGCCACCCTCGGGTGCCACTTTTAAAACTTACTGCCAAACTAAATTCAGTCACTTAATAATTTAAAACGTAAATAATGTTTAAATATATTTTTAATAGTAAATTGTACTGACAGATAAGCTACACTCCCGTATTTTTAGTAATAAACTTATCTGACAGCTAGAAAAGTTGCTAGAGTTAATTTATCGTATCCATACGCCAATCAATGTGATCTTCTATTATTTTGATATATATTATAAAAACCTATCAAATAATAGGCCTGCTAATAATTTAGCAAGACGTTATCAATGGTGAACGCAAAATAAAGTTGCATCTTTTGTGAAAATTATAATTTTGGCTATAAGTGAAATAGGCAGTATTCTAAAGAAACACGATGAAGAGGGTGAGTGAAAATTAAATGCACAAGAATCAACCCAGTATCCATGGTAAAAGTGAAGCAAGCTATTCACGTACGTTTTGCAACTACATTTAATACGATATTTATGTTTATAAATAAAGCAAACCAACGCTCAAGAGTCATTGATCACACACACATATTACTGCCCCTCCAGGCTATTTGTGTATTTATTTTGATGGGTAAGGGATGAGGTAAGGTAGAATTTTAGAGGAAGAGTACCCACATTTTCGTGGAGGAAAATAGCAAAAACGTTTATAAACATCAACATTTTTTAACCCTTGGATGGGATTCAAACCCCGACCTCTCCATCTCCAGCAAACCAGACAAGGTTGTTACTTACACTTATGTTTTAATACACACAAGTGGAGGTCAACCACATATAAAAAAAGCCTGGCATTGAAAAATAACCTTTGGTGATGGATTGAAAAATGAGTATTTTTTTCTTCTTCCTATTATTTTTAATGGAAGAAAAATATGTTTAAATCGAAATTAAATTTGAAAGATTTTCTACTGTTCATACACACACGCACATACATCCACACTAATTGGTCCTAGGGCACAGAGAAGGAGAGAACAGATCCCCAGCCCCTAGGTTAAAGTTGTTGCACTCCTTTTCGAGGTTTTACTCCCTCAACGTTGGGATCGCTAGGTGCGACCCCCAGTGACTACAGCGCAATCAAGTGAGC
>CABFVX010001867.1:110140-138594 GCA_902151425.1 Timema shepardi | reverse complement strand
AATAAAGCTCGTCACCATTAATTTAACTGACATTCAGAATATCAAAATTAAATTTTACTTGGCCATAGCTTGAAGAATGTATACGCTAAACATTTTCCACTTGTAGCTTCTTCGTTGATTCAAGAAGCTGTTCAAATGAAACATTGTAGATTCCTCCTTCCAGTTGACGGTAAATGCTGAATCGGGCTTCAGAGGTATCAGTCTGTGGTCTACATGTCAAAACAAAATCTACTCCCAATTCATTGAGTGAACATTTTATAAACTCAATTAAAACTACAGTGCTATGATGGAGGGCACTATTTGTCAATATTAATACTCTGTATTTAAATTTAGAAATTTCCATTTTTACAACCAATCCAAAAAATATATCAAAAAAGCTAAACTCTTAAATGGCTAACATAAATCTTGTCTTTCCTTATACACTTTAGTTGACTGTTTATACATTTACAATATTCCACCATTTTATTATCAATTGCATCAAATAAACAGTTACAAGTGACGTGTTTTGTTTTAATCTCAACGAAGACAAAGTTGTTTCATTGGAAATGTTTAATACAAGTTTAACATTTTGCCTTTCCAAACTTGTGGGGCATACTGTTTTTAAATTTAGTTCTGGGGCTTTTTTTTTTACCAGTGAGTTACACTGCAATCTATATAGGTCTACTATATCAGAAAACTTGGCAGATATTAAAGATAAGTCTTCTTCATATTTCATAGGAGGGAAAGTTAATGATTTATTTGAATTCTTAAGATATAACTACTTGTTCCTGATTTTTTAATATTTAAACAGTATAAAATGCGAGGAAGATATTATGATTAGACAATTTGACTACATATTTATTGGAGGACCCTTCCAACATAATATTGAACATATTGTGATTATTATCACTTATTACTGCAAACACTCTCAAACCACAACTATTAACTAAATTAATAACATTGAGAGTCATAGCATGTAAATCGGAACCTGTCAGATTCTTTACAGATATGAGAGCAACAACTTCCTTTA
The DNA here is from genome assembly GCA_902151425.1 of Timema shepardi. NCBI lineage: Eukaryota > Metazoa > Arthropoda > Insecta > Phasmatodea > Timematidae > Timema > Timema shepardi. The sequence continues at coordinate 137,585 of CABFVX010001867.1, read as the reverse complement.
AACTTCCAAAAGTTAATGACACCATAACACCACAACAGCTTTTGCATGTTTTGAAACGTCATTGTCTGCGAAGCCGTAGATATACCATTAAAAAAAAGCTTGGTTTTGCATATATTTCATCCAATTTAATCAGCATATGTTTAACTCAATTTATTAATTTCTTGGCAACAATTTTGAGCAAATATTAATTGTTCTGAATGTCGTAAAATAACATTTTTTGATGACAAATGGTTCTAGATATTTTGGGCGAGGATGTACGATCAAATAGTTTGACCTTTTAGTGGAATATCACGTACTAAATAGATTTACAATAGAAAAGCTTTGATAATAGTATTAACTGTGTTTTTGTACTTAATTCAATATGTTCTGTAAGAAAATCTAACTGAGTGAAAAGTTCAGCACTTGATCATTCTTGTTGGTGTTCTTTCAATAAACTTAAGGTGTTTTCAATAACAGTTTATGGGATTAGTACAAAAGAAAAGTTATTAAAAATAATTTGAAGCTGCGACAATTTTTGTAACTTAGATTTTTGTTGCAAAATCCTCTAAGGTAATAGGCGAAGACAATCAAAATACACACATTAACATTTACCGACAAACGATCGTCGATTTTAACACTAGCGCGTGCTTCTGGATTTCCCCCCCGAATTTAACAATGTAAAAATAGATTGCTTGGCTTACAATTTCATATTTGTACCAGTTCATATTCTTTCAGAATGTTCAAGAAAACCTTGTTTTCTTAAGTCAGGATCACTTCTCTCAGGTTTCTTGTGGTTTGTTCAAATATAAATAGTTGCTAACTGAATCAGCTAGCGTTGAATAACTCCAAAGAAGAGGACTATGATAAAAAAAAAACATGTTAAAAGTGCTGACATTATAAGTTTACAAGTAGTAAAAGGAGATATATCAGGAATTTAGGCCATCCGAAAACTATGGCAGGCCTGATCATCCAATAGTATAATTAGTACTCAACAATAGTCTGGAGACAGACTATAAAAATGGAAAACTTCTAAACACTAAAGAATCAAGCTGCGCTAGAAGGGATCCGGACAAATCTTAACATAACAATACGCGGGTCATCACTCTGGGATAGAAGCATACCTTCGAGTTGATCAATGCATAAAGGTACGGCGATAATGTCAAACCAAAAACTGATAACAGCTAAAGGCCCAATTAGCAATGCCATGGATTAACCATATCCGCCCCTTTTATTTTGCCAATCTAAGGGCATTAGTGACATGGTCACATAGAACAGGGCTGTCCCCCAAAATATTTAAGACTAGTAATATGGGCATAGTTAAACAATGAACAAGTTTGCTCATATCCTCTGTTTAAAATAAACGAGCTCTGGCAAAGAGTATAATATTTAAGATTAGTCATATGGACATAGTTAAACAATAAATAAGTGAGGTCAAAAAGACTACACTCTGTTTAAAATAAACATATTCTAACAAACATTGAAGCTTCTCATATGAAGAAGATAAAAAAAACTAAAAGTCTGTGACAAATAAAAGATACAATCTTAACCGATATTACATTATCTGCAGCGAAGTGGTGAGACCGACAGACCGCTACTTGTAGGTTACGTTGAACTGAAGCCTCCTGGATGCTCGTGAGTCGAGTTGTTGGAATTGAATTCAAAAATAGTGTGAGAGTTGCTACATTATATACGAAATGAATCTGACGTTTAAGGAGTGGAGGGTAGAGTTGATTCAGTCGCATGTGCGAAAATGGTCCAGAACAAAATTACAGTTGGCCGAAGTCCAAGGAAGCACAAAGTGGACGATCAGTTTTATTGTGCTGGCCCAATTGACAAGATGTTGCTGCAGCGTACGCTTGTTCTATTTGGTCGTTTAGTCGGGCCGGATTCAAGTGACCCAGTATGCAACAATTACACAGTGAAGTAATATACTGCAATTTATTTTAGTTTCATTTACTTTTGTCTGTATTGTAATTCATTTTCGTTTCGTTTCCTTTGTATGTACAGGCTATATGAGCTTAGCCCGTTACAACTTTTTCTAGTAGAAGTGACGACTACAATTACAAGAAAATTGAAATGGAAAGGTAAAGGTACGCAAAACATAAAAGTCAAATACAAGTTAGCAAAGAGGTTTATTGGTATTAAAACAAAAGAGAATTATTTTATATTCACATACACTAGCTTGTGAAAAAAGGTCCAGCCTGGATGTATGTTCATTTGTATGAGCTTAGCCCGTTACAAGACAAATATGTAAATATCTTAGACACTGCCCATGGATTTAAAATTGAATGATCTCTGGTGTATTCTCTCATACGACCGCTCTTCTTTATAAATATCGGTTATAGATATGTCATGTTCTTCAAAATGTTTTATGCAAACTACAGATCCCTATGACGGTGACCAGTAGACCCTGGGAATACCTTTAATCCGCTTTTGCTTAAGTTCTTCCCTACGCGGAAAACCAAAAATATTAATAACGTAACTTTAAGATTTATCAGAATCATAAATGCTTTTGCAACCAGGAAACCAACATTTTCGTTACATTTTGCTTATCTTTTTATAACGTAATCATATGTAAATAATATATTTTCAATGGTGCATTAGAAGCATGAACCACCCTAACATATTAAATCAAGTAAATTACACGAAAAACAATCACCCCGCGCAGTATAACCAACTGAACCTATCAACAATACTGCACGTGCCTGTGTGTTGAGCAGTGATATCTATATTATACTGGATGGACATAAACATACGCATTGCCAAGGATCAAAGCATGATGCTCAAGTTTATATTCTTCTTCTTTGTGGGTGGAAAAATTTAACCGTTTTTTTCAATGTTCTTATGCGAAAACATGTTCCTGATAAATAAAAGCATTATTGTTTGAAAATAATGAAGTATTATGCCACATGTTGACTTGATCGATCGTTATGCTGGATACGAAGGCTACTCTAATATTCTTAATTTAAGTTTGAATGAAAATCTTTCCTTAATTTAGGTGGTATTTTTTTATATCATTAAGACTAAATTGGGAATAATTAAGTATACATGAAAGGAATTGTCACGCTAAGCCAAAGGTCCCGGGTTCATTTCCCGCGTCTAGGTGTCATTTTTCAATTTATTCTATTATAAGGTAGGGCCATAATGTAATTTGTCAAGGTAGGACTGCTACCATGCATGGTTCCGCTATGATACAAGCTATAAGATATGGCCATTGTGTAATCTATCAAGGCAGGACTGCTACCTTGAAGGGTAAACAAAGTGAACAAGGATTGTTTATTTGTCAAAGTGACTGGGTCATAGAGTGAAAAAGGCACACAAATGTGATTCGATGAATTTGCATAAATATTAAAAGTCACGCTTCGCCAGTTTTTTAAATACCAGAATTATATCTTCTTCGGTGGCTAAATGGTCTTGGACAGGGGTCTCCAAACTACCGCCCAGCCCACTAGCCACAATAATATATCAGACCTACCATAATATTTTATCAAAAAACCAATTGTTTCCTTTCGTTATTTCTTAACCACGCATTACATGCACAGCTCCGTAATTGCAGAGGATATCTTGAAAAAAAAATCGCAAAAAACTGCGATAAAATACAATATAGCCTGAATTGGAATAAACTGCAGTTGAAGGAAATAGAATGTCTGGGGTGAAGAAAGGTTTGGTTGGTCAAATCACAACAGCTCGTGTGTTTGGCGGATTATCAACACCTATGTTTCTGCGTTGCATTATACATTGCAAGATTTATGTGAGAGATATGTGGATATGTCTTGCGTCCTGAAACCTGTAGTTTCAACAGTGGAATTTCATTATATATCACGGGCTTAATCATCGTCAGTTTCATGATTTTCTGAAAGAAACTGATTCTGAGTTATTTTACTTGCCTTATTTATACAGCAGTGTGATGGCTTGGTTATGGAAAGATGCTATCACTGTTCTTCCATCTTAGAAAATAAAGTGATAAATTTCCCACATAAAAGAATCGACCTCAACAGTTTTTTTTATAAACCACTGACTGGCTTTGGAAAGTGGCCTTTTTTTTAAAAAAATGTGGCCGGTAAAATGAACCAATTGAATCTGAAGTTACAAGCTTAAACACATTTACTTGTGATCTATTCGTGCATGTCAAGGCATTTAAGGCAAAACTGATGAAGAACAGGTTGCATTTCTTAAATTGGTTCTCATCCCATGTTATGAAACATTTCGTGAATAATATGAAGCAGCATTTCCTTTTTCATTTGCCTTAGAATTTGTTTCTAACATGCAGAAACAATTTAGGGGATGAATTTTTATTTAGATAAAAAAAACAACAATGAGAGTAGGCTGTTTAAAAATGCATTTGACTGCAATGTTGGAACACCCTCAATTCAGTTTCAATTGGGAATAATTAATCTCTAATAAGATTAAATGTGGAAAGAGAAGTTCAAGGAAGGAAATCTGATCCAATTCTAGAAATCTTTGCAGCCTGAGGAGTCTCTGAATTTGAAGCGGTTTGACTGTGGATTTGTTTCAGTTTTTGGTACAACCTACCTGTTTGCACAGACATGATCAAGAATGAAGTATATAATTTCCAAATATTACGCAAACTTATCAGATAAGCCTTTAATGTTCATTCTAATGATTGCCACCTCATGCTTGAAATCTCAGCTCAGCAATATTTTGAAACCTAAAGAGTGGTTCAAATAAATTTAAAAATTACACCTGGACATGGGAATAGAACCCGGGACCATTTATTGGCTTACCACACCAATGATCTACCATTGAGCTATCCAGGGATCAGCTTGTGCTCAAGGTCACTCTACCTGATGCTCTTAAATAATATAAAATACCCTAGCGAAGAACATGAAGTGACACGTAAATGCCAATAGCATTTAAATTTGTGTCAAGCCGATATGTCAAAAAGATTTGAACCAGTTGTGCCACACACTGCTTATTAGCGTATTATCACTTTAATGACAAAATATATTCTATTGTATCCTGAAAAAGTAAGTTTTAGTTTGAATGATAACGGGTGATTTTCGATAAAATGTTTTCTATGTATTTCTCAAAACTAACCTTATTTATTACAGAATATAAACAAATAATTAGTCATAATAATAATAATAATAATAATATTGCGCATCTGGGCTGCATCACTCGTAGCTTAGTTTGTTGGAAAATTGGTCAGTATTAATATACCGTTGTCCAGGGGACGCCCGAATGTACTAATCGTACATCCTTTCTGTGGATGTTCTTTCCATGTCCCGATGAGATGAGATGATGTTGAGGGTGTGGAACCACTAAACCTAACTTGAGCTTAACTAACCAAACCCTGGTGACCGTTAGGGTAATTCCCCTTTCGGGAAAAATACCCAAAGTATCAGCCGGGAGTCAAACCTGGTTTGAATCAATTTCTTTATTTTATCACTGCGTCGTATTGCACATTCTGGCTATATGCATAGTATTAATGTGTTAGATATGAGAAATATTGGGTTTAGAGGAAGTGTACCCACATTTATGTGGAGGAAGAGGGGGAAATTGTTTAGAGAAAACAACCCTCAGTACACATGCAACCAGTTGCGACCGTTAGCTGAGAGACGCTAGACTTTTGCGTGAAAAGTTATTATGGCTGACCACTTGCGAGCGCAAATATTTCCCTAGTAGAGAGACGCTAAGTTGCGCAGACATTTTACTTGTCCTTTGGTTTGCGTTACGAGGTTATATTTGCTAGGTTTTGCAATTTATTAGTTGTTTTGTGTTACCTGATTTAAACGTGCCTTCTCATTACCCCTGTATAATAATCTCAAAACATTTATATGTATGTTTTACATAATCTAACTTTAAATAGGCCTATATCATAATGTAAGCCAAGAGGGGGGATAGTATGCTTACACTGATTACTAAAAGAATATTTTCTTTGGAATATAACACTATCAAAATGCATTATTATATACCATAAACATACTGATAAATGAGACATTCCAATATTAAGATTGTTTTAGGTTTTTATAGTAGGTGGAGGTAAGGCTTCGACATATTTGGGATGTTAGTAGTATGTTGACCCATCTCATGAGAAAACATTGACCAAGACGTTAGTCTCTTTGGTATCATTTTCCAATTATGAGGAGGTTGAGATTTGAATCCTAGCTGGGTTTGATGAGTGTTTTTTTTTAAAGGTTTTCCCCTCTTTCTTTACACAAATCCGAATTTTATAACTCAACCTTTATCATCTAAGTACACCCTATTAGGGTAAAGCACATGGACATACCAGTTGACAATATAATAAAAAGGTAGGCCTAATCTGTTTAAGATACCTCAACAAAACTTTAATAATATAAGCCTATTTAAACTGAATCGTACATACAATAGTAATTACTTTCCACATTAATGTGAGTTGTAGGACTATGTCTTATGAAATAATGCATCCAAGATTGGAAATAACCAAAATTGGCCCTAGTTTAATGTTTACATGCGTTTTGGTTTAGGCCTAGGTTTTTTTTAAATCATAAAAAGTTTACTAAATTTTTCTGAAACCGATAATTAGTAGTTAGACCTAGTTATCATGAAGTGAATGAATTGCAAACAACTCATTAAAGGGAAATATAAACCACCCTATCTTTCACTTTATTGTTAACTTAGTAGGCCGACTGGGTGTAAATGCCCATTGTTTTGACATTAAGTTGTCGAAAATATTCAGTGTAAACAATATTTTTGGGAGCTCTTGAACGATTTCATCAACTTTAAATAACTAGTTTTATCTTATATGATATTTACATAACATATGTGATTCAATCTTGAACGTGAGAACCTATTTGGAACTGTAAATTAACAAAATTAGCACATACTAGGCCTAGTATGTATGTTCAAGTTGAGTACCATATAGGTATATGAGATTTTTTTTTATTTAACCTCAACTCAAACAAACAAAATAAAATTTAAAACACCTTACTGTAAGCCCATATCTTTAGCGTTCACTTTTTGAATTGACAAAATCGAGAACGGTTTTAAAATAGTCATATTAAGCAAGCAAAAATACAAAATATTAATTTACTGTTTTAAAAGTGTTGTTTTTTTAGACAAAGTTTTATAAGGCATATATGGTTTAGTTATAAAATAAAGTTATTTTAAATTAAAATATGCCTAAATATGAGGATAAGTCTACATTATAAACTGTTGAAATTATATTTAGAAAATAGAGTATGACACACTTGTTCCAGTATCAACATACATACATGAAGAATAAAGCATTGGGTCGTAAAGCATACTTATTACAAAAACATTGTTTCTTTTTTGGCCAAGGTGACCTGGTGGTCTAGGGGTAAGTAGTCGGACTTCTGTGCTGGGGGTCCGGGGCTCGATCCTCAGTCCCGACACAGATTTATCTGATTACCAAACCCTTCCTTCACCTCTGACAAAACATCTTGTGAATGTGGGGAATGCCAGGCCTCCATATGCCAGGCCTCCACCGTGGTTCGGATTCCACGTTAAACTGTAGGTCCCCCATTTCATCTCACAATCACCCTACCACTACACATTAATGTAAGTGCGTATAACCTGAACGGTTAGTAAGACGCGGTGCTAATAATAATAATAATAATAATAATAATAATAATAATTTATTGGCCAACTTCTCATACTAACTCATTCTCCAGTGTGACATTACTATTTGAATACATATTTCACATTACGATTTTTTTTACTAAATATGTTGTGTATGTTGAATAATGTAGGCCTAGTATTTTTTCATTTCAAATCGTAGGCAAACCAAATTATGCAAGAGATTTATTAAATTAAGCTAGGTTAAATCTTTCTTGAAAATAATGTGACTTGTGATCAGCTGTTTGGGAAAATAAAAAAACACAATATGAATATTGTTCAGTCATAAATACCAGCATTCTTAAAATAAATTTACCTAATTTATAGCCTCTAACGTCTTAAAAGGTCTTAGGTCTTAAAGCTTCTTTGGAATTTTGTTGCCAAATGTTGACGCAAAATGATTTTATACTGTGCGTTGACGCAAAGTCGAAGTTAAAACTAGCGGACGATACAAAGTTTGGTGGTTCCCAAACGCATTCTTTTACTCGAAAGTGAAGCATGGTTTCTTTGGTGCTGACAGACTTTAAGCGGCTCCAGACATGCGAATACAGTTATTATTGTCAACAATTAAACAGGTTAAGAAGAATTGGCCGAAAAAAGAAAATACTACTCTCTTCTTATTAAAAAGTATGTTGGCATATTTAGTATATTAAAAAAACTAATTATAGTAAGCAAAGAATCTGATATCATAATTGTCACCCCTTCCTTGCCTTCTTCAGGAAATATGTAACTAACTTTCAATTTAAAAGTATTTGACCTTGACCCAAGAAAATTTGTCTCTGTGCTACGCTACAAATATTTAAGGGTCTGTATGTATTATGTTGCACAAAGTATAAAAGGGTTCCGTAACTAAATTTAATTGAGAAACCGCTTATCTACGCTATGCACAAAATAAAAAATTAATTTTAATCAAATGGGCACATAAAAAATAATGTACTTCTTTCTTAACACCCTGTCATGTCCAAACTAATTGAAAGGGCGCTCATTTTAATATAAACTATATAACACACGTATTTATTTCAATTTTGAATCATTAATATGGGCTTTCAAGCGTGGGTTAATTGACGTCAAAGTTTGGGCGAAGCCGTTAACTGCATTACGGTTGCAGGTGTTTCACCATTGTGGTGGTGATTCAAATGATGTATGTTTTGCGCTGTAATTATAGTGACTACAGTGTACCACAGATAATTACCATCTGCCAATTAGTAAGTTAATGAATGCTTTCTCCTAGAATGATTGGGGTGATGTATATACAAACTTACTGTATAGGTAAATATTGGACCACTTTTCAAACCTCTATAATCTTATATAAATAAAACAAACTAATAATACGTTTCAATATTGGTCGAAACATTTAAATATTTTCAAACCTTTTTTTTCTACTGCTCGAAGAAAAGCTAAATTCAAGCAACAGCAAGTGTTGAAATTATTTAAGATCAAGTCCAATTTTCATAGGAACGGCTTTATCTGACTTCTAGAAAATTTAATAGACCTACTTACTTACTTTCACGTATTCGTCGATTACGAGCTAACGCCATGGAGTTTATTTGTTATTATTTCAGCCAGTTTAAATTTTATTGTAGAAACAAATAAAATGACACAATAGCCACATCAAATTTATACCCAATCGTATTGGTTTGAACGTATATAATTCTGTGAAAACAAGAAGTGTCCTAATTAATTCATTAATGCATGAAATTATGAAAGTCAACGAACGAGGCGCTATAAAGATTAATTTTTAACTATGGTGGTGGTTGTTGGTTGGTTTTTTTCCCTTGGTCAATAATAATATATTTGAACCCAGCTGAACTGAGAAAATTGTTTTCCAAGTATTGGGAAAATAAAACACATCAAGAGGTGTTCTACTTAAAGTGAATCTCTACTAGATAGAACATATATTGTATAATAGATGGCTCTGTCAGTTAGTTTGTTTTAATTAATACCTATTTTATCTAACAGATGGATCTGTCTGTCATTTGGTTTTGTTATCTCGGAAAAGGGACACCTCTGTTATGAAGAAGTTTGATACATCTAGTAATTCTCATCCGTATAGTGTATAAATGGCCTGTGTCAATGGTCTATGAAACAGGTCAAATATGCTATCAAATGATAATAGAAAATAAGAAGCCCTAAAAGTAATTATAATTTGGATGGAACTGAATAAATTATTTATTTAGTGCTATCCAAATACTATTTTCCTTGTCTGCTCCGCCATCTCAAAAAATTTCAAAAAACGAAACATTGAATTTATATACGATATAAAATTATAAAAAAGTCGAATTTACCATTTATTTCTGGTTAATAATTGGAAAATTATACTAATTTTTAGCGCCAATTCAATACTCAATGATTCACAACATCTAATTTGTTTTTTTTAAAATGTGCAAATAGATAAATTTATTGTTATTAAGCACATCAATATTAATAATCATTTAGAAACGACTATAGCCAAGTGAAATAAACGGGGAAAATGTGGAAACACTATTAACATGTTATTGGAAACAACCAATTTGTTGATATAATTGTATCAATATATCATAACTTTAGATAATAATATATAGCTTTGGATATATCAAATTATAGATATATATAATTTGATATATCGCAAGGCATATATTATTATCTCAATTATATCGATATATTAGGGAAATAAATTGCCATCCCATATGTATAATGTATATAGTAGTGATTAATGATTACAAATTAAATCGATTAATGTGACTAATTGATTTTTATTATTGTAATAAATTGGGTGGATCGATTATTTCATACGCTCAATTAATTTTACGATTTTATCAAATACTAAATTTTGTAATTTTGACCTTTTAAATAATATGTGAGGTTAAGTCACTTTTTGGCTGGGTGTATTGGTTGAGATAATGTCGATTTAATGTAGATACAACACGTGAAAATAACAAAAATATCATTGGTCTCTGGCATGGCTGTCTTTAGTTATAGGCCGGAGTACTGAAGTTTGGCAACACTGCGCTGAGACCGGTCAACACCATTAATCTCTATAATATAACTGGATGGACATCTGTGGCTACAATTTTCAAGCTGTCGTCTGCATATCATTGTTTAGAAGAGATAGGAACTTTCGGGTATATTTTTCTCTCTTACACCCATACATGGCAATGTGGCATTTTTACATAATTTATTAATTTGATTGAATATATGAGATAAATTACTGTGTGATTAGTTAAATAAAATAAAAGCGTTAGTAAAATCTTTGAAAAGCATAGAAAAGTTTAAACTGGTGAGTTTTTTTCTTTAAATAAGTTGATTTAGCTAATATATACGATGATTTTTGAAGGAAATTCGTTTGGAAGGCTTTATTTAGTACCAGCATCCTACCCTATAGTAGTGCTATGTAGCATAAAAGACCTTCCAGAAGGGAATTTCTACTTTCCGTTCTAAATGGCCCTTTATCCTACCAAAATACTAATCTATGATAATATTCTGGTACGAAATAAAGCCTTACAAATTGGGATTGATACTTACTTAAATTGGGGTTTAGTAGATACCGAACTTACTGCAAGCTTATAGGCCTAATCTAAATTACGGTTTGAAAGTAATACTTATACACAAAGTATGTCATTCAGACAAATGTAATGCAGTTTTTATCAAACTTGTTTCATTATAGTTATTAAACTTTCAACATAATATGATTTCTGAAAGCAATATACAATATATGAGCCAACTTAAAAAAAGGGTAATATAATAATACTGTCTACAAGCCTATAACCTAAGTGGTCGTTTAAACGAATGGTAGCAACACAAAGTTTGTCATTCTGCCCCAACATGCACTTTGGTTACCATAAGTTTGCTAACCTACCAGCTATAGTAACGAGCAAAGCGCAGAAATATTACTAAGATAAAGATCAGCAGGGAAGCCTTGTTTGACACACTCAAAAGTAGTACCTCAAGTATCATAACCACGGGACTTAATCAAAGAATGAACCAGGAATGTAACTCAATTCATTTTCAGGAATAAGGTTGCAAACGTAAGAAATATTTAAAGAAATAGATATTAACAATGACCAAAGGCTATAAAGCTAATTTATTTTAATTAAAAAAAAGATATGATAGTCTATTTGGGCCACTGCGAACAACTCGCAATGGAATAGTAAAGAAAGCAGTGGACAATATAATTACTACGGCCTCTGCCTTCAAATGACATTAAAAGTAAACATAAATCCAAAAAGTGGATGACTATCATAGCAATATAAATTTTGTACAAAAATATTAATTTCAGTTACCAGGCGTAGCTTAACTCTGCCCATAACAATACATCTCAACCTAACCATGAACAGAACCCTGACCTGTCATGTGTAATACCCGTGAGGCGGGAAAGCCCTGACATATACTATAACATACATTAAACAAACAAATTTATATCCTACTCAGATACCGAACATTACACTATTAATAAAAAACTACAAAAATAGGCTCTCATTAAATAGGGGTAAATACAAAATGGTTTTTCTCCTGAGCATACAAACACGATTAATTCTAGACATCGATATTGTCCTAGTCCCCGAAAAGCGGGCAAGACCTAACATTTACCATAATAGTAAATGATGCAAATCATGAATACAAACAATAGTGTCAATTTAATAATATATATTGGAGATATATTAATTCCTAAGCCAAGCTTCACTGAAGCAATATTATATTTATCTTGTTTAAAAATGCTTTTTGTTATAAAAACTGAAAAACTACTGACTTTTAACTCATCCCCTCTCCCAACCCACGTTAAGAACTACCCTCCCCATCGGTATGTATGCAGGTCTGGTCTGGTTTGACCGGTAATGGGTAGGGGGTAGTTCGAGTACCAGCAGAGTATACTAAACTATTCACCTAAATAATTTATCACTCTACCTTCACGTAGATGTTTGCAATTTTTCATTAAATTGTATCTTTAAAATCCTTTAAAAAATATTGAATTAACATTTTCTGTTGACCGATGCTGAGATCCATATTGTCTCATCGATTATTTCAAGATTTAAAACTTTTAACCAATAATGGGTAACATAATAGACGCTACATTTCGAAAAGCGTAGGATTTTAAGTTTATGAATCACTTCTCACAGGATATATTGCGTTGATGTCAAGGTCAATTGCTTGTACCGACCACCATCTGCCATAGCGCATTAAACACACAGAGCTTGAAGGTTCTCTCTAAAAGCAACGCCTCTTTGAACCCATTTATACGTACGTACGGCCAGCCCACACACTTAATCACTGATACCACACACGAAATTCATTGGCTCTACGTGAATCCTTGGATTAACGATAAAAGGATACCTCACTATATGTTTATTTTAAATTAATACTATTTTTTTTAGCACTGCACCGTTCAGGTTTATACGCTTAAGTACTAATTACTTTAACGCTTTTAGGAATTGGGATTGAGGAAGTGAACCTACCTTTGAGTGGAAGGAGAGTGTAAACCCAATGAGGGGAAACCCCCCCCCCCAGTTCACCCAAGGGGGATTAAAACCTCTATCTACCCGTCCTTTCCAGTCTAGCGCAACACAAAACGAGCGCGTTAGCTAACTACGCCACTGAGGTGGATAGTACTATTATTAATTAGAGGTGTTTAACGTGCACTTTCTCAACCGAATGATTATATTGGCACACGACTTATAAACTAACTTAAATATATAACAGACACAACACCCAGCACCCCAGACATTTAATTCATTACTGTGAAAGCGGAAACTTACATTTGACCAATGAATGAAACAATTTTAGTGCCAGACCGGGTATCAACACGCTACCGACTGACAAGTCGTCGGACTTTGAGCCAATATTACCTAAGTAAGATATGACTTTAGAAGTAAAATTGGGTAAGATCTCTACTTTTCTTTTTGTAGAGTGTCTTATTAAACGTTTGAGCTATTTGATTTTTTTTTACCGCCGCTCTGGGTACAAGAGTATATGAGTTGTTTGGAAACTCATAGTCCAAACTTCACATATAGCTTGTATGAACCAAAAGTAATACAACATTCCTATACACTTACATCCTAAAAAACTATGCTAACCATTAAATTGTGTTCAAAGTTTCGGCGTACAGCGTCGGGAGAGCAAAGCTGTTCAAGCATGCATGTACAACAAGTTGCATAGGAGTTAGGCACGTGGCACTGCACATGTAATGATGACAAGCAATTTCTGTGATGTAGGACCGTTAATGATGACCCTCAGAAAGTATTCGTATTTTTAGATGGACTATGAATTGTGGTATGTTCTGCTGCCGTGCTCAAAAATGTCGTGTAGTATAGTGCCACACGCCTAGCTCTTATGCAGCTTGTTGTACACGCATGCTTGAATAGCTATGCTCTTCAGGCGCTGTACGCTGAAACTTTGAACACAATGTAATGGTATTAGGATAGTTTTACAGATGTAAGTGTAATGGGATTTTGAATTACTTTTGGTTCAAACAAACTACAGTAGCCCCATGGCTTCTTTGGTGCTGATTGACAGTTCACAGCTGACTTCTGACAGTCAACATTTAAGTATATACCTAAATTTTGACTCTCAGAAGTGACAGCTGCTAAACGCATGTTTTTGCAGATCATATGGTTTGGCTTAGGGATACATAATTTGGTCTGGTAACTTTTCAAAACCCGCCTCGGTGGCGTAGTTGGCTAACGCGCTTGTCGTGTTGAGCCCGACTGCTGAGGACGGGGAGATCGAGGTTCGAATCNTTTTCAAAACCCGCCTCGGTGGCGTAGTTGGCTAACGCGCTTGTCGTGTTGAGCCCGACTGCTGAGGACGGGGAGATCGAGGTTCGAATCTCGGTCGGGTGAACTGGGGGTGGTTTTTCCTAAATGGTTTTCCACTCTACCTCCACGCAAATGCGGGTTCACGTCCTCTAATTCAACCTTCCCAATTCCTAATCCAAGTACTTAAAGCGTATAACCCAAACGGGTAGTAAGACGTGGTGCTAAATATTATATTATTAACTTTTCAAAGCTGTCAGTCAGCACCAAAGAAGCCGCGGGGCTACTGTATATGTGTAGTTTGGGCGTTGAGTTTACGAACACCCTGTGTATTCATTACTATATTATTTTTAGCACCACGTCTCACTACCCATTTGGGCTATAAGATTATTGTATGCTAGTTAACACTGATTAGGAAAGTAGAGTTTTATAGGAAATGTAGCCACATATACATTGAAGGAGAGTGGGAAAACATTTTTAAACAAATCTCCTCAGTACACACAACCAGGTTTCAAACCCTTATGTCCCCGCGACCAGCAGTCTAGTCTATTGCCAGAGCAATCATATAAATAGAAAAATCTCCATCAATGTACCCGACCAGGATTCGAGCTTCGATCTCTCAGCCATAAGAAGGCCAGTCCAACACAAAAATAACGTCTTAGAACATTCACTCATGAAGCAGATAATAGGTCAAAATTAATATCTTCAAATATAAATACAGGAAAGTAGGTAAATAAACCTTTTTATCGGTCGGGTAAGATATTACCTAATACCATTTGGCCTTAAATTACAGTTTAAAGGCAATACAGAACAAATTGAGCCATTACTCTTTATCTAAGGGTCAAGTTTACCCAAGCGTAAAACGATTCAGGCAAAAATGTATACTCATGAATTACTATAGATCTCTTTGGTAAACCCTACTCCAAAAACCTACCGAGTCCTCCAGTATTTATCTCTCTACAACAACAACAACAACAACAACAAGAACTAGTTTTATATTGTGTTTGTTCACTTGTTCTCAATATTATGTATTTTTTGACCCTTTCCACCCGTGAACATTTTATTGGTGCGTTTTATTGTGAGCACTTTTGAAAAAAAAACTAACAAATAATTATCAGCATCGGGGGTTTCATGGTCTAACGTGTCACTCTCATGTTGGACAGGAATACCGGTGAAGGGGAGAGATCCAGGCTCAAATCCCGGTTGGATGAAATAAGTTTTTTTTTTACTAAATGGTTTACCCCTAGTTCGCCACGGAAATTCGAGTACGTTTCCTCTAAAATTCTACCTTCCTCATACCTTGGCTATCCTGTTAGTGTAAATATGTGGATAGCCCTGATAGTAAATGTTATGGTTTGGACTATATTATTTAAATGTATGCTGAAAAATAACACCTTAATTTGAGAATTAGTTCCGAGAAGCTTCTGTTTGTCCTTCCAAGTGTCATACATACCACTAAGTTAATCACCAAACATTTACTTAACTATACTACTATATTATTATTATTATTATTAGCACCGCGTCTTACTACCCGTTCGGGTTATACGCACTTGCGCTAATGTGTAATGGTAGGGTGATTGTGAGATGAAACGGAGGACCTACAGTTTAACGTGGAATCCGAACCACGGTGGAGGCCTGGCATTCCCTACATTCACAAGATGTCTTGTCAGAGGTGAAGGAAGGGTTTATACTACTATAAAGCCCCACGGCTGACTCACTCACTGACATTAATGTTTACCCACTTACAGATGACCTAGAAACTTGAAATTTGGCAAACTTATAGCTTATAGGCTGTAACCGACGAAAAAATTCCAAAAATAAAAAAAATAAAAATTTATAGCTCCCGAAAAAACATCAAAGTGTCGGAGCAACTTTAAAGTCAGTGCGGAACTTCTTTGAAGGTCTCTTGTGGCTAAACGGTAAGAACCATAAAAAAACGGCTCTGAAATTACATTAATTTACATCCTTATTGGGGGTTTGAGGGTGGAGCCCCCAACGAGCAAAGTGAGTTAATATTCTATAATGAGTGGTATAAGATTGGTGAAAACATTGGTTGGTTTTGCAAAAAAAGCCGAGTTCGATTCCCTTCTGCAGATAAAATTTATCAACATATTACAGTTAAAGATTATAAAATAAATTTATGGTATTATACAATCGTACAAACTTTCTCATATTGTGTTTTATAGCTTGAAAGAAAATGTTCAAAAATAGGATACAGGCACATCATCTTGTGACAATAGACAATCTTTATACATACATTTTAAACTAAGGTCTTAAAATATTTTTTAACAAATTTCATATTTTTAAAAACAAGTTAGTTGCTAACCAACGTCAAATTATTTTTAATTTTCAAGATAAAATGTATTCCTAGTTACCATAAAAACTATTCCCAGTTATCCAAATTGAACTCAAACTTAAAGGACAATTTCAAAAAAAACTACAAACGTTCTATAATTTGTTATAAGTAAATTTACCCTCAAATTAATTTATTTTAGAAAATAAACATACCTTATTTTTGATCATGTAAAATAGTCCCCTGATAAAAACATTGAACAAAATCGTTGCAGCTATATTAAAACAGATTAACATTTTACAAAAATGAGTCTTAAGCTAACATTTAAAGAAAGAAGATATATAATTATTTATAATATAAAAACTTAACAAATACTTTTTTAATCAAATCACTAAAGCCATTTTTAAATTATTTGAATTAAAATAAACAAGATACCTCCCAAAAATCCAGTATAGAGTTTTATTTGTTATGTCAAACACTCCTCAGATATTCATTTTAAACAAAATCGTAAGTGCAATTCTATAAATATTTCGAATTTTCAAAAATCACTCATCAGTATACGACCTTTTGCCGAATTTTTACCTTAAAACCAAGTATAAATTGTTATTTATTTGGTAAAATACTCCTTAGATATCAATTTAAACAAATTCGTTAGTCATTCCTGAAAAATTTTGAACTAAAAAAAATCACTTATCAGTAAACTAACATAATTTTGATTGCTGGGGTGGGAATTAAAAAAAAAGTTCCAAGGTTTTGTCCTATAATATCTTTGAACAAAATCAATCAAACCATTTAAGATCTGTGATCAGGGACAGACAAACATAAGTGTAAAATCAACTCGTTTGGGTTCAAACACACAAAACACATATATGTTTTATAATATCAAGGTAGAAAATGTTCAAGACTATAATACTTTCTCTTGATATGAGAATATAGTAAAATCTGTATGAAGAAAGTTTACAAATGCTTTCATCTTGAGGGGCTATTGGCACCTTGGTACTGTGTATCAACGATTAATCAGCTTCCTATAATTCATCCAGGCAAACATGGCCCTATTTCATATCAATATTTTCCTCAATTGGATTAAATAATAGTCCGACACCTTGACTCACACAGCAGCGTGTCAACCTACTGGGTTAATGTTGCATCTACCTAGTGAGTTAAAAGTTAATTTACCTACTGGATTAATGGTGTGTCTACCTACTGGGTTAATGGTACATCTAACTAGTGATTTAATAGTTAATTTAACTGCTGGGTTAATGGTGTGTCCAACTACTGAGTTAATGGTTTGTCTATCTACTGAGCTAATGGTGTGTTTACCTACTGAGTTAGTGGTTTGTCTATCTACTGAGTTAATGGTTTGTCTACCTACTGAGATAATTATGTGTCTACCTACTGAGTTAATGGTTTGTATACATACTGGGGTAATGGTGTGTTTACCTATTGAGTTAGTGGTTTGTCTATCCACTGAGTTAATGGTTTGTCTCTCTACTAAATTAATGGTTTAACTATCAACTGAGTTAATGGTGCGTCAAAATAGTGAAATAATAGTGTGTCTACCTACCGAGCTAATGGAGTGTCTAATTAATGAAATAATTGTGTGTATAATTACTGAGATAATGGTGTGTCAACTTAATGCGTTAATGGTGTGTTTAACTAGTGAGTTAATGGTGTGTCTACTTACTGAGTTAATGGTGTGTCTATCTACTGAGATAATTGTGTGTCCTAACTACTGAGCTAATGGTGTGTCTACGTACTGTGTTATGGGTGCTACCACATACTGTGATAATGATGTATCTAACTACTGAGTTAATGATATGTCTACCTACTGAGATAATGGAGTGTCTAATTAATGAAATAATTGTGTGTCTAATTACTGAGATAATGTTATGTCTATTTAATGCGTTAATAGTGCGTTTAACTAGTAGGTTAATGGTGTGTCTACTTACTGAGTTAATGGTTTGTCAACCTACTGAACTAATGGTGTGTCTACCTTCTGAGCTAATGGTGAGAGCACCTACTGAGTTTTGGGTGATACCACCTACTGTGATAATGATGTATATACCTACTGAGTTAATGATGTGTCTACCTACTGAGTTAAATGTGTGTCTACCTAGTGAGCTAATGGTGTGTATACCTACTGAGTTAATGATGTGTCTACCTACTGAGTTAAATGTGTGTCTACCTAGTGAGCTAATGGTGTGTATATCTACTGAGATAATGATGCATCTATCTTCTGAGCTAATGTTGTCTTTAACAACTGAGTTAATGACATACCTACTTACTGAGTTAAAGATTCATATACCTTCTGGGTTAATGGTGTGTCTACCTAGTGAGTAAATGGTGTGTCTAGCTACTGGGTTAATGGGTTAATGGTGCGTCTACATTGTGAGCTAATGGTATCTCTATTTACTGAGTTAATGGTGTGCCTATCTACTGAGTTAATGGTGTATCTACCTACTGACTTAATAGTGTATCTACCTACTGAGTTAATAGTGTTTCTGAATAATCAGTAATTGGTGTATCTACCTCCTGAGTTAGTGGTGTGTCTATATACAGAGCTAATAGTCTGCCTACTTTTGAGCTAATGATTAATTTACCGGATGGGTTAATGGTGCGTCTACCTAATGAGTTAATTGTGTGTATAACTACTGAGTTAATAGTGTATCTAACTACTGAGACTATGGTGTGGATAATTACATAGCTAGTGGTATGACTATCTACTGAGCAGTAGGTGTGTCTATTACTGTGTTATGGGTGCTACCACTTACTGTTTTAATGGTGTGACTACCTACCTCACCTCGGTGGCGTAGTTGGCTAACGCGCTAGTCGTGTTGCTACCACTTACTGTTCTAATGGTGTGACTACCTACCCACCTCGGTGCGGTGGCGTAGTTGGCTAACGCGCTAGTCATGTTGAGCCCCACCACCGAGGACGGGGAGATCTAGGTTGGGTAAACATTTTTTCCCCTAAATTACTTTCCACTCTCCCTCTACGCAAATGTGGGTTCACTTCATTTAATTCAACCTTCCCAATTCCTAATCAATTAGCGTAATTAGTACTTAAAGCGTATAACTCGAACGGGTACTAAGACGCGTTGCTAAATAATAATAATATTAATAATAATGTGGCTACCTACTGAGCTAATGGTGCGTTCACTTAATGAGCTAATTGTTCCATTTTTAATTCGCGGTACACAGTGGGAAAACTTATTAGCTCATCTCACTCCAATCAAAACACTTCTTACGTAGGCAATACACATGGAAATAAACGTCGCTTTGAGGAGCTCTTAGCTGCATTTTTCTTTAGAACAACATTGTTGTTAAGATTAGTGAAATAGTCTTATATTTTAAAAACTGCCAAAATATAAAACCACAATCTTAAAACTAAAATATTACTAGACTGATGCAAAGTTACTTTTGTCAAATGTAGATTGAAGAAAACCTCACTTTTTAAAAATGCTTTTTTGGTTCAAGCGCAAGTCTTTTTTTTATCTCCAGGTTAATTGGTTGTGAGATGGACTATTAAGTGTGTTTCATGCCTTTTAAGTGGTCAGATTTAATAATACATTTACACTAATACAAGACGTAGAGATAAGAAAAATTATTTATAGGAGGTTCACCCCCCCCCTTTTTTTCATGGAAGGGCAAACAAAATCTCAGTACATTCATACAGGCTTCAAACCCAGAACATTGTGATCCCAGTGAACTAGGCAAGATGAGACTGACGCCTTCGTTCACTACCCCACAGGTGTGGGTGAAAAATTTTCATTGTTGAAATCTGGACTTCCCCACCCTCACGGTAATGTATTGACGGCTAGATGACTGGACGTTGTGTATATTCTAGTTAATCAATTTGTTTGGAATGTACGTGTTAAATTGATTGATAATAAAAACCTAAATTAAGTATGACACTTATAAAATTAGAGGTCTAAATTTAAATGTTTTTTTTTTCCAAAGTGGATCAGATGACATAAGGCTAAGGTTTTGAACAAATAATTAATTTCTATCAGTTTGGGGCCAATCTTGGTTCAGTTATAGAACCTGTTTGGTATACAAATGTAATTTAAACGTATTCATTTAAGGATCTAAATCTCACTTTAGAAACCAGCCAAAATGTTGAGAGTTTGGCTAGTCACTGAAGTTCAAGTATTACAAATTGTAATATTGTTCTCATGAATTCTTAAGTTGCGTAAGATAGATTTAGTCTAAAAGTGCCTTGAGATGAACACCTATATTCTATCCTTAAGTTTTCCTGAAGATTATGCTTTGTCCACCAAAACGTGTTGTTAATTATATTCTCAAGAATTTTCCAATAAGAGTTCGAGTGTGAAAACATGAAAACTTTATAAAGAAAACCTCTTTTCGCTTTATGAGGTAGTTATATTATATTTGGAAGAAAGTACAGGAAGTTGGATAGAAACATATAAAAGAAACGAACACAATAGGGTACATACAATGAAAAGAAGAAAAGATTTCACACTTTACATTGCTGCCACTGGACAAAGAGGTTAAGCGAAAATATGTTATACTTATAGGGATATATTATATACTAGCTTCCAACGTACATTTCCTGTGTTTGTCCTTAATGTAGTTCATTTTAAATGTTCCTATCTAACTAAGTGTCCTATCATTCTTTACAATTTTCTTTTTTTTCACTTTTGTTTTTTTATTTCCTCTTTTAGGAAGTAGCGTTGCGGTCTTCACTCTGCCTCCTGATGAGTTCCGATGGAATGAAACCTAGGTAGGGGGATTGGGCGGTTACAATTGATTTTTTTCAAGAGGCAACTATTCATTCTCTATACAATGGTAGCAATGTAAAGTATACGGTGTGTTCTTCTTTTCACTGTAAAAGCCATTTTGTGTTCGTTCCTTTTATATATTTCTATCCTGTACCTTTTTACAAATATAATAAACTAAAACTTCAGAACTTTCTAAAATTATTAATCTTTTTGACATCTTGAAAGAAAGCCTGTCAGTTTGCAAGCACCATATATAGTATGCTGGCTAATATTGAATTGGAAAAATTTCTTCAAGCTTATTATTCTTGAATTTGCAAAAATATATGCTTTTGTAGTGGTTTTGGTTACTATTACGATTTTTGTAAATTCTTCTTTCCGTGAAAAATGGTTGAAACTCATTTTCACCAAAATTCCATGTTTTTGAGCTGTGATAACTATTGAATTTAATTTGTCCATCTGTAAACTGTCATTAAATCAAATAATTCCACTTCTGCCTTAGATTGTTTGATTAAATCTGTAGATATATTGGTCACATTGAAGGCTGATGGCTGGACAGAATCAACAGCAGTTATGTTTCTTTACTTTGAATACAGAGAATATTTCCACAACAGCTTCATTAAAGATCTCCTTCCTGAACTCGCCATCAATGAAAGGTTTTTCCTTCTTAAACGAGCGCATACGAAACTCTTAATGAAGCTATATTAGCAGCAAACCACTCCACTAAAAGCCAAAGGCTACTTAGGAAAATCGACAATCTCACAGCACCAAACTTTTTAAACAAAGCTAAGCTTCTAAAAACTGTTAGGATCTGCTGTAGTTGTCAGAGTCTAGGTAATTAATTAGATATAAATTACATCTCTCTCACTCTTTGTTTGATTAATAGACACACCGCCACTAATTATTATTATTATTATTATTATTATTATTATTATTAGCACCACGTCTTACTACCCGTTCGGGTTATACGCACTTACGCTAATGTGTAATGGTAGGGTGATTGTGAGATGAAATGGAGGACCTACAGTTTAACGTGGAATCCGAACCACGGTGGAGGCCTGGCATTCCTCACATTCACAAGATGTCTTGTCAGAGGTGAAGGAAGGGTTACCTCCACTAAGATGTGAATACACTAACATGACCAAATATGACCAATAAAGATTATTTAGGTCACTATCAAAAATTATGTGTAATTGATATGTTTACAAGTTTAGAAAACGCAAATATCAACTTTTTAATACCGATGTAGTTTTCTTTTGTAATTGACTGAAAATGGCTGTGCTATCAACTGGTTGCCGACCCTTGGCTAAGGCGTCTCTCTTTCGCAATAAACTGGACTGCCGATGATTGAAATATCATGCTTCAAATCCAGGCCAGCTGTACTGAGGATGTTACTCCCTTTTCTAAATAGAGTTCAACTCTCCCTCCACCCAAGTATTGGTAAATTTCCTTTTTAATTCAACCCTCCTCGTCCATTTAAAATAGCGTAATTAGTACATATGCGTGAACATTTATATTGAATAATAAAACTTTTCTTTCTTTTGAAAAATTTAGATAGTAGGTTAAACATATGTTTTGTTGTTGTTGCTGAAATGAATTTACACACTTTTCTCGTGTTAACGAATGCTTTTATTTGCTTTAAACCAACAAGGGAAAAACATTTTCATTTTGTTTCTTCTGACTCAGTTATTAATCATTTTAAAAATCTAATCAAAAATTTAAAATTAAAGATTTGAGGTGCACGTGTTTCTACAGTGGGACTACCAGTTTTAAAATTTCGTCCCTCGGCGTGCGGTAGGTATAGCCAAATGTTCATGCCAATCAAACAAACAAACTCTCCAATTTACTGATAGAGATTGATATAAATGGTAAATTAATGGAATGAGGTCTTATTGTTTAAAGTAGGATGGAGGGGAACTTGCAGTTTTTATAAAAATATTTTATGGCGAGATATGTTGTGTTTAATTTTCTTTTTATAGTAATCCCAACAGTTATTTTATATTTACCTTGACATTGTGTTATTTGAAAAGGTTTTGTTCCTATTCCACTCTACTCATGACAACTATATCTACCGTATTTTCTGAAGCCATATTTTATTTATTTTGTCCACAAAATATTTGTCTCTAAAAACTGTAAATACATTAACCTTATCTCGCATTACCTTCTACCCTACCTTAAGTTAATCCAATAATTGTGTTTGATTAAACCACCAAATTGGTTTCAGATTTGATTTTTTTCATACCAATGATCTTTGAATAAAGAGGATTAGAGGGATTAAAGATTTTGAAAATTCAAAGAAACTGTCCCTGGTATTAATATTTTAAGAGTAATCGTGATTGGTGCTACACTTATAAAAATATATCCTTGAATTTGAATGATTAGATTATAAATTCGAAACTTTGAACAATAAAAACAATGGTTGAACTTATGTAAAGGGGAATCTTAAACATGTTCGAAGTAATACATTTAATTTATTTTCAAAATTTCGATACAGCCATTAAAAATAGTTTTTTTTTTAAAAGTTAGTTTCAGAATTACGTTAACGCATCTTTGATGACAAAATTGATATTAAAATACTTTTCAAGCAACCATATTAAAAGCGTAGGTAATCCGATTAGTTTTAGAGTTAAGAGCTGTTTTAAATCTCCTTCATGATATTTTGTATCATAGAGGAAAAAAGCACAAACTTGAAAGGTATAAATGTAAAATATTGTACTTTGGGGAAGGAACCGTCCCTACCCGTTCTATTTTTATTATGTCTGCTTCGTTGATTCAGAGGAATCTGTTTGTTTTGCTATAGTAGTTTTCACATTTGTAGGAGAAAAAAAACACACTTGAGATTGCACATTATTTATGTATTCGTCTTGACAACAATTTGACTGAGTCTGTGTGTGTGTATATACACGGTGATCCCGGGTTAAAAGGATACACTTTGGGAAGTGGTAGGGGGTCAAAAAACTAAATCAAAATGTATTTTGGAGATTTTCTTATTTTAGCTTCCTTTTCGCGCAAACAGTAAAAAACTCAATAAAAACACGTTTTTCTGCAGAGGTCCTCGGCATTGGTTTAATATTAATTTTCCTGGAAGATGGATCGGTCGTGTTGGACTTGTGACTTGGCCTCTACGTTCACCTGTTTCAACGCCATTCCATTTTTTTTGTAGGGAGTGCTCTAAAGCAAAGAGTGTATGAAATATGGAGCAGGTAAAGTGATAGACAACAAAGTGGTCGACACTAGAGGACCAACTGCTAGACAAACTTTGATATCATCCAGTTAAGAGTGGGCTAAGTGACAGAACAGTTAATTAAATACAAGATTGTCCTTGTTTACATTCAAATAATTTTTTCCCCCAACCCGTCCGCCTAACCTCACACTTCTTGAGATATTTTTTTAGGGTTTTCTAAAGTAAAAGTGTAGGTGAGAATAACTCAAACTAATGATGACCTTATGAAAGAATATCACGAATTGAACAGACGCAATTAATTCTGCAACGCTGGCTGCAACTTTAAAGAACAGTGAAAGCTGGTTTACACGTATGAACTATCTTATTTTTATATTAATATATTAAAGGTGAGGAGGGTATAATTTAAAGAAGATATACTTGCTTTTTCTTGAAAAAAGAGTTAAAAACCATTGAGTGAAAATTCCTTAGTGGCCTTTATTAAAACTTCCTATCCGGGCTATACGACTATATACTAACTTCGCTAATGTGTTTAGGTACGAGTAAGGTTGAATTTAGAGGAGCTACACCTGATTTTTTGTGGAGTGAGAGTGGAAAACCATTTATGAAAATCCACCTTCAGTCCACCCAACTGGGATCGAACTCCAATGAATGGTCTCAACGTTTAAGGTTTCATGTGGAGAATGATGAATAATTATTTCGTACCGTTTCAAACAGTTTCAGAATATTTTGAGGGTTGTGTGGTAAGCAGGAAGGACATATAATTTAAGGCAGACGTATAATTTAAGGCAGACGATCTAAGCCATCAGGTAACAAGGAGCGGGTGGCAAGATGATGGATGCATCGTTTAAGGTACAAGATCTAAGCTGTCAAGTTTTATGGACCGGTTGGTAAGCGGGCTGGGTGATAAAAGGATGGATTGGATCAACACGGTCATGATCGAGCCAGACTACCTCTTGGTCAGGATGGATACAGGAAGTTGTATGGCTTAAAGGAGGTAAGAGTACAGGATGGGGACTGGAAGTTGTGCAAATCAAGGCTGGGAGTATGAGACTGGGAGGAGAGGAGAGGGGCGATTAGCGGGCATGATAAGAGAAGGGGATGAAGGCTGGGAGGAGAGTACGGGATGGAGGCTGGAATTTAGACTCAGAGGAGGAGGGGGCTGCAAAAAGGGGGGACACAAGAGGCAGAACGACAAATACAGGGACATAAGGATACTCTTGTATAATTAAGAGCCTGTTAAGGTTAGGTTAGGTTATGTTAGGTTGGAGGAGAAAGTAATCCACCCCATTCAATGTGGTGGATCAATGTTAACCTTATGGGAGAAAATGGACCAGAACTGTAATTTCAACCACTACTACCATGTTTATAACATTGTTAGTTTTGAAATAAATTGTATCTCACTTGAGCCACTCTTAACTGGATTCATCTCGAAGTTTGTCGAGCAATTTGTCTTTTCGTGTCGGCCTCTTGGCTGTCTATCACTTTGTACTCCTATACATGAGTTTGTCTAGCAGTTGGTCCAAGTCGTGTCGGCCACTTGACCCACCCAGCCTTCCAAATAATTTTTTTTATAGCTTGTCAAGCAGTTTGTTGTCGAGCAGTTTGTATGGTGCCTATGAAGTGCCTGTTAATGACCTTCAACCATTACAACAAAGGATGACGCAAGCGTGCGAACAAACAACAGTCGCACAGTGTCAGTCGGCCATTCGTTCATTCATTGATGCGCTTGTCTCCGGGCTGGAGGCCATCAATTTGAACAAAATCGATTAAAATATTTTGTTTGATACCTACCTAACTATTTTGTTTTCATTTGGATTTTGCCGTTTGCGTGGAAAGGAAGCAAAAGATATCCAGTCACCAAAATACATTTTGAGTTAGTTTTTTTATTCACTACCACTTCCCAAAGTTTTGTCGTTTAACCCGGGAACACCCTGTATATGTTTGATACAAAAACTCTCCCACATCATGGGGTACGCTAACTAAATATCAGACTCATCTTGAATGGTTTGCCAGTGGCGGGGGTGTAGAGTTCGAGCTCCGGTTGGCAGACCTGTAGGTTTTTCCTCTTAAATTGCTTACCACTTTCTCTCAACATATATGTTGGTACCTTTCCTCTTAATTACACTTTACACATCCTAACTTGATAAGTATAATTACAATTTGTGTGGCCTGGAGAGGTATTAAGACGCAGGGTGTGGGGAAAACATATGTATCTATAAACACATAAAACATATACACACATATAAAAACAAATACATATAGGTGACTTGGCGGTCTAGGGGTAAGGTGTCCTCGGTCCCGGCAAAGATTTATCTGATTACCAAACCCTTCCTTCACCTCTGACAAGACATCTTGTGAATGTGGGGAATGCCAGGCCTCCACCGTGGTTCGGATTCCACGTTAAACTGTAGCACCTTCATTTCATCTCACAATCACCCTACCACTACACATTAGCGTAAGTGCGTATAACTCGAACGGGTAGTAAGACGCGGTGCTAATAATAATAATAATAATAATAATAATAATAATAATAATAATAATAATAAAAATATATATATGTATTTATATTTTTATACTGTTTCTCTCAACAACCCCAAGTTAATCGCATGTTAATTTTGCTAGTGGTGTAGGATTGAATAAGATAGGATTTAGAAATAGGCGTTTTTTGACTATTTTAGAATGGCTTAATAGATAAGCATTCTGCACAAATCTTCATTTTGTCATAATAGGTACTTACTGTAGTTACTAACAAGAAACTTTGTCGCCTTGTCCTCATAGCTATCACCGAAATTTTCGAGTAATAAATAAAATAAATAAATAAATTCAAATACGAATGCACTGCACACATTTCTGGCCTATCGTAGTTGTTTCCTTTACCCTTTACACCCGTACCTCGCGCGCGCGCGCGCACACGCACACACACACACACACACACACACACACACACA
>CABFVX010001867.1:84138-109867 GCA_902151425.1 Timema shepardi | reverse complement strand
TATTTATGGTCTTACCAATTAAATTAGGCCATTAATAGCAAGTATGTTAAACCTATTACTGATAGAAAAAAGTCAAATATCATGTCAAAATGAGAAGTTTCCCAGCACTCAATGAACCAACATAGAAAAATATAGCCTAGCGCCTGTAAACTAGACTGTACCGGGTCGAGCGTGCGCGCTTGAAAAATAGAAACAGTTCTATCTTTCAAGTGCGCGCGCTCAGTCGCTCTCTCGCTCCAGTGTGGCCACCTCCCATTACAACAAACGTGTTCTATTTTATATTTTATTCGCTCGCGCGCTCAGTCTGGCCGCCCCCTAACGCGCTTGTCATGTTGAGCTCTACTACTGAGGACGGGGAGATCGAGGCTCGAATCTCGGTCGGGTGAACTGGGGGTGGTTTTTCCTAAATGGTTTTCCACTCTCCCTCCACGCAAATGCGGGATCACTTCCTATAATTCAACCTTCCCAATTCCTAATCCATTAGCCTAATTAGTACTTAAAGCATATAAAACGAACGGGTAGTATGACGTGGTGCTAATTATTATTATTAATTAACTCTACAATTGTGACTGACAACACCACCGTGCTGGCGGGAAACTTCTCGGGTAAAACGATTAGTTAATCTTTGCCAACCCTGCCCTTTGCAGAGCCCATCTCCTCGAAATGTGATTCCTTGTCCCTGGGCGTAACCTGGATCCGGTCTGAGGTGAATCCCACACACCAACTTTCCGGAGAAGAAACCCTTCAAAGAACTTCATCGGGAGAAATGTCAGCTCCTGAAAAACCAACCTGAAAAGGATCGTCCAAAATCCGTTGTAAACTATTTCTTCTTCTTAAACAAACAATCCAAAGGTTGTTTTGGTGTGATTTCTATCCATACGGCGCTGGGCATGCACTCATACCTTAAGCTGGCTAGTGCTATCTGCACCATCTGGTAGATATCCCATATATTAGGGATGTTTAGAAGGTGTGATGGTTCCCAGTTGCCTTCTACACTGAATTTCTATGATCGATCTCTAAAGGGTCTACTAATTTGGCCGGAAAGGTATTTTTGCATACCACAATCGACACAGGACCGACGACTGAAGTTGTAGACTATTTCATGTAACATGTAGGATATATACTTAGTTTACCCTGAAAGTTAGTTAACTTACCTTGCACGTTTCCACTATGGCGTAGTTTATAAGATGGGACCATATACTGCAGATTACGGGGAGATTGAGGTTCGAATATCGGTCGGGTGTACTGAGGTTATTTTTCCAAAATGGTTTTCCACTCTCCCTCCACGTAAATATGGGTACACTTCCTCTAAATATAACCTTTATAATTCCTAAAACTATTAGTGTAATTAGTACATAAGCGTATACCCCGAACGGGTAGTAAAATGCGGTGATAAAAAATATTAATGAACACTGCATTTCACATGACTTAACGTTTGAATACCAGTATATAACATTAGATCCAGTAAACTTTCTAGATGTTTGATTTTAATTGCCCTTCCTATGTAAGATGGTACTTTCGGGGAAAGACTGCTACCATCCAGGATAAACGGAGTGCGCCAGAATTTAATGAAGACTAGGTATTAACTATGATATAGTCAATAGAATGAGATTCGGCTGAGTAAGTTTTATCTCCTTTCTGTTCTCTCTCCAGGGACCTTCACTCCTCCGCCGCGCCGGAAGTATAAAAAGGCGTGGAGTGAGAAGTTCCAAGACTAATTCGGAACTAGAAATCGGGAAGTCTTCCTAACAATTTCGAATCTCGACTTTATAGTTTCAGTTATAGAGCGTAGATGTTGTTAAGAGGATAAATTTATCTACTAGTTCATTTTATTCCTGGTACGATGCTATGTTTACAACATATGAAATAAACCCACTTTGGTGGTCGTATAGTCTAAGGCCTCACTCTTGCAATACACTGGGATGTCAACGGTGGAGAGATCGAGGTTCAAATCCCGGTTGAGTGTACTGAGGGTAGTTCTCCCTGAATGGTTTTCCATTATATCTTAACGTCGCCTATTGACACCAATGTGGTAGGGATATTTAAAGAAAAATTGAGAAAATCTACCCGTATTTGTGTGGAGGGAGAGTGGGGAAAAAATCAATCTCCATATATCCAACTGATATTACAAGCCCTACCTCCCACATTACTGTTAAACACGACAATAAGAGAACGATGCCTTGGGCTGTATATCCACCAATGCTTGTGTTTTACTGATTACATTTACACACTGGGGTAATAAATGATTTTGTTAGTTTGATATTGGTAGTATCTTTTGAAAGAGATAGCTTTAAAATATGTGATTTGACGTATGCATATATTAAACCAAATTTAGTAACTGTCACATATATGTAGTTCGATATTCATAGGAATAACCTTTTAGAACATAAGCACATATTTTGCCATCAAAATGATAGCATTTTATTATTTTATAGGTTTTTATAATACATATAAAAAGTGACACCTATACGATTCAGTGACCGCATGGTCTAAGGCGCTACTCTCGCAATAGACTAGGCTGCCGATGACGGGGAAATCAAGGTTTGAGTCTTAGTCAGATGTACTGATCATAAGACGTTTCTTTCCCACTGACCTATTGGATTCTCTTTCAAACTGCATTTCTTTAGAATCCATTCAATACTAACTCTGTCCATGCGAGTAGTTTCTCCGCATACATTTTTTAGATATCTAATTCCATATGCACTCACCTCGTTTTCACATCCATAAAAAAATGTTGGTGTCAACGCCGTTTTATATACCTCCATATTTATATACCTATGTACAAATAAATATGTTTTCATAAAGGAGATATGGGTTAAGGTGAGAGTTTACGAAACGTAAGCTAAGGATAGTGTTTTTTCAGTTTTTATAGTAAACTTTTTTTGTCCAAAATAGATAAAATATTGTCTCAGTAAAAATATAGAAGCTTAATTTTCTTAACATGGTGATATCAACATTTGTAGAATATATATAATGAGCATAGCGGCATCAGATGAGAAACTTTTTAAGTGAAGAGGAAAAGTTTTAATTAAATTCAAGGACACCCTTGTCAAATATTCAAGAAACGTTGAGGTCACCATGTAAAGAAAATTAAACTATATGTTAATAATGGAGATATATTTTATTTCTTTTGATCAAAAAATTGTTTTGATCTAAAGATTATAAAAATTAATACTGCCCTTAATTCGAGTTGCCTTTTCTCCCACCTTAAGGAACAACACGATCTTTATAATGATTAGCCTTGTTACAAATTGAATTATGGGAGTAGGTTTGCTCGAAAGCACAAATTTCTGTTATTAGAAGGAATAGTAGCTCAGAATCCATGAAATATTGAATCTTACTTGTTTTAGAGGATTTGAGAAAATGTCAGATTCGAAATTAGGAAACAAAATAAATATTTTTCATATTTTGAATTTAATTTAATTTTAGAACTCTAATACTGATTTTGGTGGTTCAACCCCAAAAACTACCATAGGAAATGCTTAGTCAAACCACAAACCATTAATTTAATACTTAACTGAATGTATGAATGGTATAATGAATGTATTATAATTATAGCTTACTTTCTATTTCCTTTTATGATACATTCGCCCCCCCCCCCCAAGATACGGGTTTGAATTGGAGATTTGGGACTCGTAAGTAAAAGGAAGATTTGGTTTTGTGATACGGATTAGTAAATTTAAGGTTGTGGCCCAACTATAATTATTAGGATAGGAAAGTGTCACGTGTAACTTAGGTCTTTTTAAATCAAAATATAACCTTAAATTATTACCACCGCAATTTTACTAACCGTTCAGGCTATACGTATACGTATATTTTACACCCCAATAGTGAAACTGCACATTTCACGAATCGACTGAGGAAAGTTATTGACAACGTGCTGAGGTTTGTTTGACCTCCGGTGGAGTTCACCTGAGTGAAATTATCTTCAAAAAGGGAAAAGGTGTAGTATATAGTTTGATTTTATTTAACTAGTGAATATTTACTTTTGATTAAAGAGCTGATTTTCAAGTCACTAATAATCTGAGTGTTTCGACCTCATCCTGTATATCACGTGCCTCGGAAATTCCAAAAGGTGTGTCAAAGTTAACTTTTATGACGTGATTCTTTTTTTTCATATATATTTCTAAAAAAAAGGTGCTAAGCGCAGTTTTTACAGTAATTTGATCTAAAAATTAGTAAAGTGATTTCCAATTATAAGAAGCTTTAGGTGAAGTTAAACGTTCAGTAAAGTTTTCGAAGCTGTGAAATAAGTTTTAATGGAAGATTTATACAGTGTGTTGAGTCATTATAGAGCAATCGGGGGAACGGAAAGGATCTTAGCAAGTTAAACAGGCACTACTTAGAACTGTAGGAAATTGGCACTCTAAACAAACATGTGAGGATGTTAAAGAAAGAGGTATGTTAGTTCAGTGCTTACAGTAACCAAACAATTCTACTTATATCCATACCACCTTCTACTATACCCCTTTTAGTTTCTTAAGTTTGGAAAAAATAGTAAAGCAAATATTATTTTAAACAGTCACTGTTTAAAACTACAACATATTACATAGGTTTGTTGTAAATGCCACCAGGTAAATTTATTATTTCAAAATGTTTACTATTAACACCACTATATTGTAAAATAAAACCAACACTGTTGAAATTATATCATTCTGATCTACGTTTATGGTAAAATATTATTTTGAGCTACCCCCAAGTTGAAATGTTCTCATTCTGACCTAACCTCAATAATAAATATTTCCATTTTTACCTATTCACATAGTGACGTGTTCTCATTATGACCTACCCTCATGAAGAAGTGCTTTCATTCTGACATATTATCCTCAACAAGGGATCTCATTGTGACCTGGTCTTTTGAAGAAGTATTTTTATTTTGACCTACCCCCAAAGAAAACGTTATAATTTTGACCTACCCTACGGAAAAATATGTTTACTATGACCTACCCAATGATGAAGTGTTCTCATCCCGACCTTCTCTATGTTGAATGTTGAACTATTTTCACTAAGACTTACTCCCATAATAAAATGTTCTCATTATGACCTACCCTCATCCCGACCTTCTATATGTTGAATGTTGACCTATTTTCACTATGACTTACTCCCATAGTAAAATGTTCTCATTATGACCTACCAAATTTTGAAGTCTTCTAACTCTGACCTACCCCCATGTTGAAGTATTCAAATTATGACGTACCCAATTCTGAAATATTCTCATTATGGTCTACGCCCATGGTGAATATTCTCATTCTGGCCTACTCCACGTTGAACTATTCTAACTGTAACTTACCCCCATGTTAAAATGTTATCATTCTGACCTACCTCAATAGTAGAAGTGTTTTTAATTTTTGACTGATGCCATTTTTACAATATCGTGCGTTACAACAAGTTGATGTGTTTTTAGGTGATTATATCCCACCTCTCTTAAAAGCCTTTGCTATCACATAAGAGCGGTTCTTATATTCTGCTTAGAAATATATAGCACAGATTTTGGACACTTAGTGCGTCTTATATAATTAATTTTGATAGTTTAATGATTTAGGTGAATACGTCTACGTTAATAAAATGAAGAGTTTGTCTGTCATGAGCATTGAGTGATATCTAGCTCCAGGGGCGAATCCAGAATTTTTCTTTGAGGGGTTGTGGAGGGGGACCATACATTAAATATGAAAGTTTTTTTAGTACCACGTCTTGCTACTCGTTTGGGTTATACTCTAAGTAAGTATGAATATTAAGCTCATATATTCATACTCGCTTCTTTGTAAGTGTATGTAAACTAATGTAATTCCAGAGCCGCTTTTTGATAGGTCTTACCGTTTAGCCACAATGAGACCTCCAAAGAAAGGCCCGCATCGACTTTAAAACTGTTCCACCATTTTAATTTTTTTTAGGGGGTTAAAAATTAATATTTTTGAATTTTTGGAATTTTCCCGTAGGTTACAGGCTAGAAGCTATAAGTTTGCTAAATTTCAAGTTTCTGGCTCATCTGGAAGTGGGTAAATATTAATGTCAGTGAGTGAGTCAGCCATGTGACTTTATAGTAGTTTAATACGTACAATGTGTACATACAAGCTTCCCGCTTTCATGTGTGTAAACATCCATCTTTACGCAATAAGAAATAGGTATACAAATAAGTAGCCTAGTATACATATTATATTACCGTACATTTTATAAGCAAAAATCCTTCACAGTTCACATGTAGGCACAGTGCGGAATAGCTATATCATAATTTGGCATTGATTAAGCTAGCTAGGTATTTAAAAAACATTCAAAAGTAATTATTTATTAATTTGGCATTTGTTAAGCTAGGCGCCTAATTCTAGCAGCCTAGGCATTAAAACCATTCACAAATATTCATTTATTAATTAGGCATTGATTAAGCCACGTATTTAAAAACATTCGCAAATATTATAGTTGTCCAGGCAAACAAACACTTTTAGTCCAATGTGAAACTTTAACTATGCACAGACTACATAAGACAAAAAATATTAACATGCAACTATACATTAAATTGTTCAATGTATGTACAAATTAAGTATGTGTACATTTTGAAATTTGTTCAATGTTTTAGATAACTTCAATCGCAGAACAAAATTGAGTTTTCTTGCTTTATCACTATTAGCAAACTTATTAATCACCATGTCATCAGAAATTGAAATGTGTCTGTAGATAGAAAGTAGAGCAAGCCCAAAAAGTCGAGATCTGAAATAATACTTCTCAAATAGGTCCGCAATCTCCTTAAATTTGAAAAACTTCGTTCAGCAGTTGCAGTAGAAACGGGGAGTACAGTCAGTATTTTAAGCAGCTGGTGCACGAAAATGTGAACCTCTAAGCCTGAATTTTTAAATTTTGATTATATATTCATTTAAATTAACTAAAAATCGAGTCAGACCCAGGTAAACACAGGGATTGAAGGCACTAACCTTCAAGTACAATCCTTAAACTAAAAAAATTAATAAAAAATCTCCTGGGCAGCACCGAACACTTCAATTAGTTATAAATAAAGTAAACGTTAAGTCAATTTGAAATTCGAAAAATTAATCAAATTATTTAAGAAATACCTATTAAAGTTATCTATTCATGACAGCACCTAAATCAATCAGGAACAATTAATTTGTAATATTTTGTAGCTAATATATTTTAATTGAAATATTTTAAGGGAAAATTTTGTGATGTAAGGGATTATTGTCTTCCCCAAAAACTAGACAGTTGAGGATTTCTCTTTAATGAAACGACACAAACTCCTTTAATTTAGCTCTTTGTAATTTACATTTCAACACAATGGTTGGAATCTTATACATTTCAAAACATCTACAAAATATATTTTAACTCTTTCAATAGGGAATCTAATCATACAAAATTCCTCGCAAAACATTTAAGGAACTTCTATTTCAGCTAGAACTCCTCTCCTCCCCCTACCCTTTAAAAATACTTGAGTACGGCCCTAAGCCATATTACAACTTTATTATGAAGGGATTAATCCAACAGCTATAACATGTTACTAGAACTATTTTCACATATCCATACGTCAAGAGATTTAATCTGCAGATGTATTATTATTAGCACCGCGTCTTACTACCCGTTCAGGTTATACGCACTTACGCTAATGTGTAAATGGTAGGGTGAATGTGAGATGAATTGAAGGACCTACAGTTTAACGTGGAATCCGAACCACGGTGGAGACCTGGCATTACTCACATTAACAAGAGGTCTTGTCAGAGGTGAAGGAAGGGTTTGGTAATCAGATGAATCTTTGCCAGGACCGAGGATTGAACACCGGCTGCCAGCATAGAAGTCTGACACCTTACCCCTAGACCACCAGGTCACCCTCTGCAGATGTAACTTTTAATATATATTATCAATCCTAAGAGCTTTGCGATGCTCCCCTTAGTGTGTACCATATTTTGGTGGAGTGGCACAAGTTATGCCCCTATTCGCATGACTCTTGATTTTAAAGATGTCCATCTTCTTTTTACGCAACAGAGTTGTTGGAGTTATTTGTTTACTTAGTTTTATAAGCCGTGCGAATCTTTTGAATAACATTTGAGTCTCACTCTTATAGAGTAACTCATTTGGTAATTACCTCATGTTGAAGTAAGTTTTAACTGTTTTAGTATAACTTATTTTAATATCTCTATGTTGTATATTCGGGTTTTACACATATGCTGTTTTCAGCAGATGTATTATGCCTATGTTTTTATTTTTTATAAATGTATACACATTTAATGTATTTGTTTTGTCTTTTTAATGTAGTGTATACACATACTTTTTTTTAGCAGATGTACCATTTTTATTATTTTCCCTACGGTGATTTTACTATGTATCCTCCTTTTTTAAGGCACTAATTAACTTTACGTGTCGGCGTGTTTCTGAGCCTTAGTAATAATAATAATAATAATAATAATAATAATAATAATGTAACATTAAAATAAATAATAAGTATAGTAGGCTATTAATAATTAGTATTGATATATTATTAATAGTATTAAAATTAGTATTAATAATTTATTATTATTATTTTCATCGCGTCTTACAGCAAGTTGAGGTTATACGCATATGATAATTAAGGTAAAATCCCAATAATCCGACATAAGTCGGATAGTACGGAAACAGGTGAAGGAGCAGGGTAAAGGACAAAGAAAAAAAAATCAAATTACTGATAATAGAAGTGGAGAATAGGTATGAAATATGGTTTGTTGGTAGTTATTCTTTTAAAGACATGACTAATAACAATTAGCACCACGTCTTATTAACCGTTAGGGTTATACGCTTAAGTACTAATTACGCTAATGGGTTAGGAAATGGGAAGGTTGAATTTAGAAAAAAGGGAATCCTCATTATCGTGGAAAACCATTTAGTAAAAACTACCCCCAGTTCATCAGAGCGAGATTTGAACCTCGATCTCCCCGTCTACGGCAATCTAGTTAAACATTAAACTAGTGCCATCGATGCGGGTTTTAAGGCTTGAAGTTTTTCTTCAATTGAAATAAACACTTTTTTTTCTCTCTTGCCATATTTCTCACACAGTAAAAGTCCATTAATGGGAAAATGCACAACTCAATTGACAGTATGAATGAGTACAGGACGAACAGAGCTACAATCACGGAGGTATGTGACTCACTCACTGACAAGGAAACGATGGTAGTGGGAAAATAATAAGCATGCGGATACTGTACAGCAACGTAAGTTGCACGTCATGAGGATATGTCGGATTAAACAGAATGTCGGATAGTAAACAATTAAATTAGCGATACTCTACTTTACTCTGACGGGGTAGGGATAACGAAGGAAGTATTTTATAGGAAATATACCCGTATTTGCGACGAACTAAGGCTGGGAACTATTTTAGGGGAAACCACCCTTATTAGACTCGACCGGGATTCGAACCCTAATCTCCTAGTCGTCAGCAGACCAATCTAACACGAGAACATCCGGCCACTGAAGCGGGTCCTAATAATGTAGAGTAGAATAATATCATTGTTGACTGTAAAATACATATTTGTGTTTTCAAAAAAGTGTTTCAAATGTTCATTCAAAATAAAACTAATCGCTTCAGTGGTTGCGTGGTCTATATAAGGCGATATTCTCGTAGTATACTAGACGGTCGATGACGGAGAGATCAAGGTTCGTATTTCAGTCGGGTGAAATGAGGGCGGTTTTCCAAACTGATTTTACACTCTTTTTCCACGCAAATGCGGGTACACTTCATATAAATATAACCTTTATAATCCATAAACCAATTAGCTTAATTAGTACATAAACGCGTAAACTGAACAGGTAGTAAGACGCAGTACTAAAAAAAACATTAGGGTATAAGTTACCTGTATATACAGTAGCCCCATGGCTTCTTTGGTGCTGACTGACAGATCACAGCTGACTTCTGATCAGCCAACATTTAGGTATATACCTAAATTTTGACCGTCAGAAGTGACAGCTGCTAAACACATGTTTTTGCAGATCATCTGGTTCAGGGTAGGGATACATTATTTGGTCTGGTAACTTTTTAAAGCTGTTAGAAGTCAGCTGTGAGCTGTCAGTCAGCACCAAAGAAGTCATGGGGCTACTGTAGCTATACTATGAAGGAACGAAACAAAAGAGAGGTAATAGATAAGTTTTTGGAGGAAATATAAAAAGAAAAGGAGTCAACAAAGAAATATCGAACGCGACAGAGTGATATGTTGTAGTGTGTTGGCAGAAGTCAAACCAAGGTGAAACGGAAGGGTTGGTTGTAGAGTGGGTTGGGGGGAGGGGGGGTACGAGTGGGAGGGTTGGTTGTTAGCACAACGGAAACTGTTTGCGAGGCCAGGGGCTTGTTTTACTTTGAAGTAAAATAAGAACCTTCTCCGGGCGCGGAAAAAGGCATAGAATCAAAACGTGTTTAGCTTACACTAAACAAGTTTTGGACAAAAATACTTTGTTTGGAAAATAAACTTTACTTTACTTCGTGTTTTTGTTGTTGTTGTTGCTAATCAGCCCTTTGACTTCTAGAATCATCCCCAAGTTACACTTCAAATGGATCTGCTTCGTTTCTTGAAGATTGTTTCATTATCTTTTTTTTTGCCTTTCATTTTTGCTTCTTGTCGTCTTAAAAACAAGAACAGTTTACCAAAATCACCCACCATTTTATCGTAGGCTATATGTTGGAAGAAAGGTGTCATGAACAGTGGCGGCTCGTAGCTAGAATTAGTGGGGGTGCTGCTCTAGAAATTTTTTAACCTTTGTTTTACAATTGTGTAAAAGGAAAAAAAAACATGTATTAAAAG
The DNA here is from genome assembly GCA_902151425.1 of Timema shepardi. NCBI lineage: Eukaryota > Metazoa > Arthropoda > Insecta > Phasmatodea > Timematidae > Timema > Timema shepardi. The sequence goes on along the minus strand of CABFVX010001867.1, from coordinate 99,104 downwards.
AAAATTTATTCGGGAACTTGATAAAATCTTAACAAAAAAAAAACCCAAACCTTTTTACTTACTTTAACTTAAATTGTTAGAGTTCAAGCTGGAAGCAGAATAATGTACTAACTCTACACTCTTCTACAGTAGCTGACTGACAGCTCACAGCTGAGAGCTGACGGCTTTGAAAAGTTACCAGACAAAATTATTTAGACCTACGCCGAACCATATGATTTGCAAAAACATGAGTTTAGCAACTGTTACTTCTGACAGTCAAAATTTTGGTAAATACCTAAATTTTGACTGTCATAAGTCAGCTGTGAGCTGTCAGTCAGCACTAAAGAAGCCATGGGGCTACTGTACACTTTATCACATTCAAGAATATGGTACACGGTTTTTAAGCACAACACACACTGAGTAAAAAAACCCACTTCCTTCCACCATAACGCCAGAGCTGGCACTGCGAGAGCCACAGTGCTTTCTATACCTGGTAGTCCCGCCTTCCTCCCAACCCTCCTCCTATGTGCGCATTTGAAAAACAGTCAAACACCACATCACTGGCACTGTGAATCGCACTGTTCCATACATAGATTTTTGTATCTTTTTCATAAACTAGGGGATGGCTACTGAAGTACTGACATTAAGCTTAAGGAATATATATTATAGTATACAAATAAATAAATAATTAAAGAAAGAAGGATTCATTATATTAAATGTTATCGATAATATCAAGTGGAATAGTGGAAAGTGCTTATACTCGAGCCGTCACTGGACATGAACTTAATTTAAATGTCAATAACAAAAATACCAAAGTACACTATGAAGAAAAGAAAAATATGTTATATTTGACCGTGAACGAAGCAATATTTGGTTTGGTCACCGTGTATGTAGATTTTATCTGCTCTGTGGGAACAGAACGTTACCCTGGGTAGACAGTTTGATTTTTTTAGGAAGAAAAGTAGAAGTGAAAAGATGACCTGACGGTCTGAGGGTAAGGTGTCAGACTTTTGAGCTGGAGATCTGGGGTTCCATCCTCGGTCCCGGCAGAGATTTATCTGACTACCAAACCCTTCCTTCACCTTTAACAAGACGTATATTAATCACAACTTGTGAATTTGTGGAATGCCGGGCCTCCACCGTGGTTTGGATCCCACGTAAGACTATACGGTTCTCCATTTCATCCCACAATCACCCTACCACTACACATTAGCGTAAGTACGTATAACCAGAACAGGTAGTAAGACGGGGTGCTAATAATATTAATAATAACAGCAGAAGTTAGTTACTAATATTACTATAACATTTTTAATATATTTATACATCAATGAATATGTTTGACACTGTTCTGCCAACCAAAATCAGCGTATATTTTGGAGGTTGTATACACGTCACACCCCTGAATGTGGGTAGCCAGTGGAAATCGTAAAACAAACTTAAGCCTAATTAATCAGATCATGATGAGAATATGACTGGCTATGTAGTCTAGGGGTCAGAGTTCTTAGCTACAGATACAGAGGTCCTGGGTTCGATCCACGACACTTTCAAAATTTATCAGTGAATCAGTGGGTAGGGAAAGGGGTCAAACTCAGACTCATGCTGAAAAATGAGGAGCTACTTGAATAAATAACTAGGAGCTCTGGTTTAGTAAACTGAAACTAATGACTGGATGGCTCGTTTTTCTGACTCCATGACACTCTTTATTCTTAAATGTTGGTACAATGGACCCTGAATAATTAGAACTTCCGTAGTTCGAAAGCGTTTTTAATGTAAATTTTACACCCGGTCCCGTAAATTTTGTATTAAAATAATGTTAAAAAATCGTGGATAGTTCTAATTTAGTTTTGGTTAGTTCGAACTTTTCGTATGTTGTAATGTACTGTGCAGTATTGTTTTCTTTTTCTAGTTGCAGCGCCGTGTTGGTCTGTTTTTTTAAAACAATGGAGGCAATGTTTGGAATTCGGTCAGTACCCTTATTTACGCTCCTCCCCCTCCCCTACTCACCCATACGTATTTGCTTACGCGTACAGTTCTGTACTCCGTTAGTCAAGGTCTAACCTCTCGAGATGTTACGTGCGCTGTTCTTAGTGATTCAGACGTAGCGATATTCTTGTGACGTACGAATTTATTTTGTTTTGTTGTTAAGTTTTTGTTTAGTTTTAATTTTCATTAGTGCATACTGTACAGTAGTGTTTGTGTGTGTTAAGTGATGTCACTGTCCAAGCCACAATCCTATGAATCTATAACTTTGACCGAAACAGTAGCGGTGATAAAGGAAGTGGGGAAAGGGAATTCTTTTTAAGACACTTATTTAATTCGTATTTTTGAATAGTTCGAATTTTTTTTTTCCTGGTCTTTTAAAGTTTGAATTATTCAGGTTCCACTGTATTATCATAGCTAACGGAAGCCGCCGCTCTGTTAGTATAGCTCACTTGAAGGCTCACATCATAGAGACCATAGGAAGAGTTCCCCGATTGGAAAAAATATCATTGGTACAGCTGGGAATCAAACCCGCGACCTATAGAGCAGTAGCCAGGGGCCCTGACCACTAGATAAAGAGGCCGGTCAAAGGATCACTCACATCTCAAAGTTAGCAAACTTTTGTAAATTAATTACATAGAATAACGTAAACTGTTGTTTTGGGGAATGATACACTGGTATAAAATAATACATAATTTTTTTCTATTTTAACCTCTTAATATAAAATATTTAACGTTATAATATTTTATATTTGTTTCTCTCTGAGTCTTACTTCATCTCTGGGTTGTTATCAATTAATAGAACTAACTAATAATTTAAAGTTGTTGAAGGTAGAATATAGAGGAAATAAACTCGAATTTACATTGAATGAGAGTGGTAAACAATTTAATACAAAAAACTACCTTTATCAAAACCTCGACCTCACTGCCATCGGAAAACCAAGCTAGATAGGCTCAACATTTAGTACACGTGATCACAGTTGCGGGTAGTAAGTAATTAGTACAAACTAATTTTATGAATTATGATAAACATAAGCCCATATCCATACCAATGTGTTTATAGATAAAGGCATCAATATAGCTTTATCTGATTTTCCAGTAACAGAGATGGTATTTACGAAATCTGGTATCACCCCCTGCCTCCACGCAAATTTGGGCACATTTATTCATCTTTACACCGTAAGTGTTTATATTATGATTATTTTAATGGATAGTAGTAATACATGGTACATAAAAACTCTAACAATCGTAGTATCATATTCATAATATATGGTCTATTAGTTAAAAATACCATTAATAAAAACATGTTTTCTTAAATATGGTGCTCTGAAACAACATTTTTCAGCGAAAGAACCTGGAAGAGGGTTTTAGGTGAATTGAAAATAAATAATTTTTGAATTAAAATAAAAAAAATACTATAACACCAGCGTTTCCCAAATTGCGGTACACGTACCACCAGTGGCACGTACAATTATTTTCGGTGGTACACCGTGAGAAACTAGTACAAACAAAACAAGCGAGTTAAAGTAATGAAAATATATAGGGCCTCGTCAATTCTTATAGATATATTCGTAACCAGTATAACCAGAATTAAAACAGATTTAAACAATGTTGGGAGAGGTGGCAGTACTGATTCTAGCCCAGACAGCCGCGCAGTCTGTATTATTATACCCCTGGGTGCAAAGCCATAGCCAGCCAACAATTTCAGGGGAAGGGTTGGGGGGGGGGGGGTTGGTGGGCACATACCCCAATTGCCGGAGGCTAAACAAATTCTAAATAATGGTTTCAGAAGCTATCTGAAATGTTTTTATAGCAACATAGTCCCCTAACTGCTGAAAGCAAGTAAAAATTCTAATTATTAAACACTTCTAGAAACTATCTGATTTTTTTTATGGCAACATAACCCCTTCATTGACGAAGGATAGAAAATATTCTAGTTACTAAACACCTCTAGAAGCTCTATGAAGTGTTTTTTTTATGGTAATACAGCTCCCTAATTTGTACTTGTACCTTAATTTTGATATTGTTTGACCCATAAATAAAGTCATATATATTTTATTTATATAATTTTGGAAGAGGGGGTTGAACCCTCAAACCCCCTCCCCCTCTTGACTACGGCCTTACCTGGGCGCCAGTAAAAATGAACTTAAATAGTAAATATTCAGAATTATCTTGGTGGTACCCCAAATTACAGAAATTGTCAGGGTGGTACACCGTTCAAAAAGTTCGTGAACCACTGCTCTACTCTAATGTGAGTGTGAATATTCATCGATCTGTCATGAGAACGCTTCTCTCAGTTTTCTTTTTCATCTGTTGCGTCATCATGTCTTGGCTGGGTTGCCATGGCAACACTCTAGTTAATAGTAAATTATCTACTACATATGGTAGGGTAAAATAAAAAAAAGGGGGAGATGTTAGAAAGTACCGATATGGTTTTGATATTGATTGACGAAGAGCTTTTCGGAGAGAGAAGACGAGTAGGTTATAGTTCACCCTATTTAACATTTTCTATTGGACCGAGCTGTAAGCTAAATAAATCTACCATCAAGACCAGAGTTTAGTTATAGTCTCCCCAATTTAGATTTTACTTAAAAAATATATACATATATATTCCCATAGACACTAACATTAATAACATCATCAATTCAAAACATTCCATCCCATATTGTTGTAGATATCAAATATAATATTCTTACTTTCTAAAAACTAAAATAAAACAATGGTAAGATTCTGATAGGAACATTTTAGAAACTTAGGGGCGGGGGGGATGGAGTTAGGAGGGGCCTAATACTCTAGATCTTGACTATTCGACCTTCTCTTACCTCTGCTCTCCTGGCTTATAGAAGAATTCATTTCTGAGGTGGTGACTCCGTTAAGGTGAATTAACCCTATCCCCAGATGGAAGGAAATACGTGAGGATGATGATGGTGGAAGGCAGAGGGGACCTACAGTTTAACGTGGGCTCTGAACCACGGTTGGGGCCTGGCATTCCACACATCCACAAAGCGTGAAAGCACACAACACACTCTGTCGGAGGTGAAGGAAGGGTTTGTTTGTGGTCATCGGGTAAATCTGTGCAGGGACCGTGATTTGAACCCAAGAACCCTAACACGGATGTTTGAAACCTTACTCCTAGACCACCAGGTACCCATTTTAGAAACTATATACATATATATATATATATTCAACGTTGATAACAGCTAACTATATAATTATTATTTTAAAAGTATTGTTCTATTTACCAAAAGGTAAAACTTCAGACCACATGTATTTATGGAAAAACGTATTTAGTAAAAACTTCTCTTCAAATGACATTCTTATGGAGAAGTTAGATAAATATAGAAAAATGACACCTTTGCTGGGATTTGAAACTGGGTCGACTATATTCACGCACTGACAGAGCTATCCGGTACTCACTGGCATAAATATAAACCAGGAAAGATTCAAATAGATGTCTGGGTATTATTTTTGTACATTCACATGTATGAAAGTAGTTTTTGTGAATTTTTAAACGGTCAGATAAATACTTTTTTTAGAACTACGTCTTCAGGGGCGCCCGCAAAGGTCTGTATAAATATTAGAAGTAGGGTAATCCCACCCAACAGTGCTCTTAACTAGCGCTCAAACAGTGCCCCCAGCAAACAAACAGAGAGTAATAGAATATAATTAATAAACCAACTAATAGCGACCGCCATCTGCTGACTTTAGGGTTGATAGTTTGGAGCATGCGTGAGAGTTCCAACAGCATTCGCCATTCAAATCAACAACGTCAAGTGTCCTCCACCCATAAAGTTAGAAACATTTTTCTTATGTTGTATCTTATTTTCAGGAGAAAACAATTGCTTTAAAAAGCGTCTTTTAAGGCTTCAATTTAATACATCCCCCTCACCCCCACCCGCCATACTGGGGTTTATTCCATTCCCCCAGACCCTGCACTTTGCTCTTCCTGGAGAAAAATCCTGCGGGTTCTCTTGTACGTCTTACTACCGGTTAGGGATGCATACCAATGAAATAATTACGTTTTAGGGTTAGGGGTGAGGAAGGTTGAATTTAGAGGATGTGTACCCACATTTGCGTGGATAGATATTGGGAAACAGTTGAAGAAAACCACCTTCAGTGCACGCAAATGGGAAGATCTAACCCCGATCTCTCCTTCATTAATAGTCTAGTCTATTGCAATAGTAACGCCTTAGACCATACCGCCACCAAAGTGGGTTCAGATATTGTCATTACTACCAGAGTATTGCCATATAGCTACATTGTGTTTCTGTGCCAGTGGAAGTCCAGTAATCCCACAGTCCAGGGAGATTTCGTAATCAATCAAAGTTAGATGAGCAGGAGTTTATGATATGAATTACAAAGTAGGAACACAATATGAAGGACAATATTCGTATTCATATTTCAAGTCACGTGATCCGAAGAGCTCACTTTTGATAGAGTGTACTGTATCAGTATCTATAGTAGTAATATAGTATGATATTATTATTATAGATAGCACTTTATTTTCTCAAATAGCCTTAAAAACATCTTATATTTGGTCATCTTAATGGTGAACTATACAGAGTGTGTTTAAATTCAAGTTGTCACGACATAATTATACAAATAAACAACATAGCTAAAGTTGAAGTACATAATGATCCACAAGTAGTAAATCCCAATTTAAATAGTAATAATTTGAGAACTACAAACACACATTTTTGGGGCCAAAATTCGTTCATAGGAATTTATATTATCTGTCAAATGTGAACACTGTAGATCACATGACTTGAAGTAATAATAAATTAAAGTAGATCAAGCTTTCATATAAGGTTCTCCCAATGAAAATTGGACGGTACAACAAACAGTAATTTTTACAAAGTCCCTTTTCAAACTTAACAAATAGACCGGAGAGTGAAATAAATAAAACGTTTAGGAAAAACCACCTCCAGTTCACCCGAGTGAGATTCAAACCTCGATCTCCCCATCCTCGGCAGTCTAGTTCAACACGAAACTTACGCGTTAGCTAACTATGCTACCGGGGCGGGTTCCCTATTATTACATGTCAGGGGTCGAACATTGGCGTCAGAATCAGACACGGTGGCGAGCACCCTTTTGATGTTAAAAGTTTACTACTATCCAGGTGATAAAAATTTAACGGCTTGTAAAGTGTAAACCACTTTTACTGACGTGAAAAATGTAGCAAGGAAAACTTGATGGTCCATAATAAAAGCAATATAACTGCTTTTTTTTTTGTATCGTAAAGACAGTTTGTTTACATTCAGTGATTTTTATCTTCTGGTACAGAATGAATTTTTAAAGTAAAGACACAAGTATCTGCCGGCACATAACAGTTTGTCCATGAGACACCTTCTCACAAAAGTTCATAGCTTAGTTGGGACACGATTACTGCGGTGACGCAGTTGGTTAACGCGCTCGTCGTGTTGAGATCGACTGCTGAGGACGGGGAGATCGAAGTTCGAATCTCGGTCGGGTGAACTGGAGGAGGTTTTTCCTAAATTGTTTTCCACTCTACTTCCACGCAAATGCGGGTTCCCTTCCTCTAATTCAACCTTCACAATTCCTAATCCATTAGCGTAATTAGTACTTAAAGCGTATAACCCAAACGGGTAGTAAGACGCGGTGCTAAAATAATAATACTAATAAATATTGTCATAGATTTGTTGAATTACGGTCACTGGTCAGGACTGTAACAATTAATAGACCTACTAGTAGATTTGAATTTAGCCCCAATCAATCTTTTTGCCACATGTTAGGTTAATCTTGTTTAGGTTATGTAGGCTAGGTTTGATTAGCTTAGCATTTTATTGTGCATTTGCTTTATTTTTTTCTCAGCTTGAGAAAAATTTGCGACAATCCTAAATGGAACTCCACAACAGCCCTGGTCAAGTTAATACAACAGTACGCCTTGTTTACAGTTCACAAGAAGGAACTCGTGGTCCAATTTTATTGTATGATTAACGCTAAACTTTTAAACTCGGGTAAATTCGTAGCCCAACTATAATTTGGGATTAACGATACCCTTTTGGATGCAGGTGATAACAGTTATACGTGTACTGTAACATCCCCGTATTTGCCGTGCTGAATTGTAGAGTAATATTAATATAAAGGATCTACACCCTTCCCCTTATAGCCCCAAGCGCACCCGGTTAAGGATATAATTATTGCCTCCTAGATCAGAGCTAGCACGCCAACACAAATCAGACTCCACCAGTCACAAGGATAATCAACCGTGATATTTAGGTTCATTGCTTCCTTTTATTCGAGTCTCCTCTCTTTATAATCTGCCTCTACATGCTTACGTTATCATATAGTTAAGGAATATTAATTGCAGCTCCATTCATGACAGACACAGTACCGACGTAATTGGGAGGCGAAGGGAAAAGTCTCTTTAAAATAATAATTAAGATTGAACTAGGCTCCCGCTTAGGGAAGTTTCCAACATACTCTACCATTAGCTGCAGAAGCATTGATACATTTTCATCGTTGCTTTCTGTTCTCATCGTTAAATTGGATGGCATCTAGGAACAAAGATTCGCCATCAATTAAAATTATATATCATAGATAACGAGGTTTATACATCGGTACAATTGTGATCAAATTAACAGAGTAGACTTTGTAAAATATTTTATTTATTTATGTTCTACAAATTCCAGCCTATGGGCGTAATTGTAATTTGCTAATACTATTCTATATATATTAGTAAAGGAAGTTGAAGAATAAAAATATTGAGAACTAGGCCTAATATTAAAACATATTTCTAGGATATTATTTAAATATAAAAATGACACTTGTACACAGGAATTGAGCCTGGAACCTTTAGCTTATTACGCTAATACTCTAACCACTGAGCTATACAGAACCATCTCGTGACCAGGATAATTCTTTAGTCATATTTTAAGGCAGAGTCTTTGATGGACTTGCGTAAATCGTCAATTAATATGAACGATCAATTAAGATCACGAGCTATCAGACAACGCAGCCACCTTTGACTCTGGAAGGCTTTATACTGTCAATTTTAAAATGACAACTGTACGATTGCGAATATCATGATAAATTAGAGAGAAAAGCTACAAGTATTATATTTGGTAATTACATTTATAGCCGCGTCTAAATATCATAATATTTAAATTGAAAAATGAGATATGGATACGGGAATTGAACCCGGGATATTTGGCTTATTACGCCAATGCTATAACCACTGAGATATCCAGAATAATATATATATATATAGATTCAACGAGGTGTGGATCCAGATCATTTTCATAAGGGGGTCATAATTATAAATAACATAGTTTCTTACAATGTTAGATTGCTGTTTAAACCATTTAATAGTTTATCATTCATATTTGACCTTGTGTATGTTTTAAACCCTCCAATTTTTTAAAATCAGATAGTTTTTATAAGCTATTTGGAGTGGCCTTCTAACAATCTTTAAAAAAAATTGGCTAACCCTAGAAGCTATAAGTAGCCTTCACCTTTTCTTAAATTTTTTTATGTTTTTTATAAGCTATTTAGAGTGAACTTCAGCTTAAATTTTTACGGTAATTAGATACCTTTAGAAGATAATATTTAAAGTGGTCTTCCATCGACAAAATTTTTAAAATTGAATTATTTCAGAAACTAGGCTATTTGGCGGTGTCTTCGCCTAAAAATTCTTCAAAATGACATGCATCTAGAAGCTATTTGAAGTTGTCCTCCACCAGACATTTTTGAAATTTGGATGACCTTTGAAGATATTTAGAGCTTTCCTCCCCTGACTTTTTCTGCCAATTAGATGCCTCTAGTCTAGTAGTTATTTGAAGCAGTCTTCTTCGGCAAATTTTTGGCAAATTATTTCCAGGGAGGCAGAGTCCTCCACAGTTCCACCGCTCCTGCTGTCCACACATACTTTATATTCGGTATTCGTGGATGAACTGATCTCACGCGATTATTAGTCTTCTTTTGTGTGTGCTAGTCTACCGTCTCTATGCGGAACAATGTTTGTTACTCTCTATGAACGACAAAAAGATCCGTGCATGAACACGAATATTTTTTCCACACTTTCGTGAGTCATATCGAGGATTGAATAAATGTGGACGAATAACGCACGTGTGGACCTTGCTTAGAAGGTGTCTTCGCGTAAAAAAGATAATATGTGTTATTTATCTGTGTTGTATTTTCTCTCTAAAATTTGTACTTTAATTTTTCTTTTTTTTAAATAAATTTTCTGACTTTCACAGGGGGTCAAATGGTCCTTTTACCCCCCCCCCCCTCCGCCACCGAATCCGCGCCTGGATGCAACTATAACCATAATTACCGATTATAATAGCTAGGCTACCGGTATTTAATCCATCGTTATTTTAAAGGCCTACATTATTTTTATAAATTTGTATAACCCTTTGATGCTTGGTTAAAAAAAAATGGTCTCTCAGAAAATTACTCTTCCGCCTATTTCTGAAAATACTCACCGGTTTTAAATCTTTAAACTCTGATGGTATGGCATTCCAAGCCCTCTCCACTTGAAAGGTAGATGAATTTTCAAATTTTTTTGTTAAATGTTTGGGTACCTTGTAAAAAATCTCTACTTCGTGTTTTATATTTATGTACAGAAGAAGTGAATACTAAATAGTCGGCCTCAATGGTCTTGGGGTGAAGTGATCACTTACAACCCGATGCTCGTGGGCTCAAACCCAACCTTGTCGACAGATTTTTACCGAGCGATAAAAATCCTTATCACAACTTCCTTCGGAGTGTAAGTATTTTTACCGAGTCGATAAACATCCTTATCACAACTTCCTTCGGAGTGTAAGTATTTTTACCCAGCGATAAACATCCTTATCACAACTTCCTTCGGAGTTTAAGTATTTTTACCCAGCGATAAACATCCTTATCACAACTTCCTTCGGAGTTTAAGTATTTTTACCCAGCGATAAACCTCCTTATCACAACTTCCTTCGGAGTGTAATTATTTTTACCGAGCGATAAACATCCTTATCACAACTTCCTTCGGAGTGTAAGTATTTTTACCCAGCGATAAACATCCTTATCACAACTTCCTTCAGAGTGTAAGTATTTTTACCGAGCGATAAACATCCTTATCACAACTTCCTTCGGAGTGTAAATATTTTTACCCAGCGATAAAAATCCTTATCACAACTTCCTTCGGAGTATAAATATTTTTACCCAGCGATAAACATCCTTATCACAATTTCCTTCGGAGTGTAAGTATTTTTACCGAGCGATAAACATCCTTATCACAACTTCCTTCGGAGTGTAAATATTTTTACCGAGCGATAAACATCCTTATCACAACTTCCTTCAGAGTGTAAGTATTTTTACCGAGCGATAAACATCCTTATCACAACTTCCTTCGGAGTGTAAGTAAAATCGTTGGTCCCATGACGATTGTGACATGTAAGAACCCTGGAACATGTGTGGAAATATCTTTACCGACAAAATTGGTAGGGTCTTTCACGTTTGCTCATATAATTCTGGTTTTCTGATAGACTATAGCCAGCTGGTGCAGAAAATGCACGTTAAATAACTCAAATAAATAAATAGTAGTTAATATATAGCACACAGCGACGGAAGAAAAGAACCAAATTGTAGTTTATTGTGGAGGAAAAGTCGCCGAGGATATTGAAAATATCTCGGGAAGTTAGATAGCTTAATACCATATTTTAACTAATAATAAACTGCCTCGTGGAGTAGAGATTAGTGGACCTGGCTATAAACCTAGAGGAAGGCCCACTGGGTTCGATTCCCGTCTGATACCTTGGGTATCTCTTATGGGGAATTATCCCAACGGTCACCAGAATTTGATTAGTTAAGCTTACGTTAGGTTTAAGACTCCCACTGGCTCCACAGCTCCATATTCACTATTATCACATCATCTCATTGTGGGTACGACGTGTAGACAACCTCCATAAGTGTACCCTGGACATCGCTTTGTGCCACCAGAGTGTCGAATAGTCTACATACAGGCGACCGTACTGGATGTCATGTCCCTCCAGGTCAGTAATGCAATACCCTTAAAAAAAAGCAATAAAAAACCTAATAATAGCCATGAATATGTTGCTAGGCGGAGACCCTAATTGTAAGTGGGGTAATGAGTAATGTTGCTAATTAGTAGCTGGCGTCCTAATAATGGCTAGACTGACTTAATTGTTGCCGGGACTTCTGTATTCTGAGAATTTTTCGTTGGCTTTACATTATGCAATTTTACTAATTCACCCCTCCCCCTCCCCCAAATCGCCTCCATCCCCTTCCTGTTAATCTATTTCTCTGACTTCAACTAAGGGTTGAGCATTCCTAGTAATTCCCGCACTTGATTTCGTGGGAGGGTCAAAAGCACTAAACTAGAAGCGTCATACATACTGTTGCAGTCATAGATTATGTTTTTACTGACGTGAACATCGTGAAAGCCCGCTTCGGTGGCCGCATGATCTAAGACATTACTCTCGCAGTAGATCGGACTGTTGATGACGGGGAGATCAAGGTTCGAACCTAGGTCAAATGTACTGAGGATGGTTTTTATAAATTGGTTTTCCACTCAAATGTGAGTACAATTCCTCTAGATATAACATTAATCATATTTAAAACCACTAACATAATTAGTACATAATCGTATAGTCCGGACAAGTAATAAGATGTGGTGCTAAAAATAAATAAATCGTGAAAACCATGTCAACAAGAAAACAAAATTTTACGATTAATTTTAAACTAGGAGTGATTATGTTCTCTGAAACTGTGAGGCAACTGCGAAACATTGTAACACTGATACGAAGAAAGTGCGGGATTGGGGGGGGGACTCTAAAATGCAGGAAGAACTAAAATGTCGCGCTGGTGCTGGCTTATTGTGTTTCATTGTTTGAGAATAAAAATACCCTCGTGTTCCGCGGCACAATGGTTTACCACGGCGGTGAATTTGTTGTGGTAAGGTGTCAGACCTCTGTGCTGGGGGTCCGGGATTCAATCCTCGGTACCAGCCCAGATTTATCTGATTGCCAAACCCTTCCTTCGCCTCTGACAAGACGTGTATTAATCACGACTTGTGAATGTGGGGAATGCCAGGCCTCCGCCGTGGTTCGGATTTCACGTTAAACTCTAGGTCCTTCATTTCATCTCACAATCACCCTACCATTACACATTGGCGTAAGTACGTACAACCTCGAACGGGTAGTAAGACGCGGTGCTAATAATAATAATAATAATAATAATAATAATAATAATAATAATAATAATAATAATCTGTTGTGCCGTACGGCCACAGCCCCCCGCACCCCACGTATTGTTCAATAAGAACATGAATAAAGTTGATACAAGAAGCAGCCGCGCGTCATCCATGTTTTATACCTAGAGTCGGTTCACGATAGGTTTTTATCTGGATGACAGTTCAAAAATCATACTTTTAGGTTTTGGGTTGTCAACACTTGTAAAAGATCACTGTTTTGTTATAAATGATGTCATTTAATTAAATACTATATTTTACACTTAAAATAACGTAGACTTAAGTTTTCCTACACTGTTTCATAACTTTTAATAATTTCTTTTTACCTAATCTAAAACAATATTTTAAACATAGTTAAAAGTACTTATTCTCTGTTTTGTAATGTTATCTATGATGGATTGTGTAATAACGTGCATATGTTAATAAACTTTAATACAGGCATCGTATTTACTTGGAAAAGAGAAAATAAATAAACTAGATCATATTCCAAACATTAAGTTATGAAATTTGTACTCTGTTATCATAATTTAACAAGTTAAAATCATCGTGAACAGAATTGTATTGCAATGTTGTACTACACCATTGTTACAAGATATAAATAAACTTTCATTTTAAACTTTAACGGAATAGGGGTTCGTTATTCTATGAAATAATTAGTTAAAGCATAAAATACAACATTATTATACACTTTAACTGACTCAGTCAAGTAATTCATGAAATACCTAGTTATTTCATAAAATAATGGATTTTACACTTTAACGGTAACACAAACATTAATACTTTTTAATACAGGCATTGTTTTTACTTGAAAAAGAGAACATACTTGTATTTTTTACTATATACTAAATTATTTTATGATTATTTTATCGTACTTAGAGATATTTAACTGAATAAAATATTTTTATCCACTGCGTGGGTGTATCATTGTAAATAACTTGTTTCCGTCACGTTCAATCACATGGTTTAAATTCGTCGGTCGCCACTTTTAAACTATGTTCGTTAGACCTTTTGTGAAAGTGATGTGAATAACATTTTTTTAAGTGGAATAGAGCAATAAATAATCTTTGTGCCCGACCTCAAATAAATATATAAATAATATTGGCCTAAATTACTGTGGTTAACTATCAAGTTCTTACATTAACATACGTTTTAATTACAGTTATCTAAAGTGACAGATGTCATCTGTTGGCGAAGGGATACATCAGAAATTATTTCTAGTAACTTTTTGGGCTGTCTTCCAAGTATACTAAGGTCGTGAATGTATTATAATTGTACTTTTACCCGTGAAGCTATAGTGATAGTTTACCCAACTGGCTAAGAGTTTGAACGAACTGTTTCCAAATGTCAAAGAAGGGAGCTGAGAGAGAGAGAGGGAGAGAAAAAAAGCATCAAATTTATTATTGGAACATATGAAGTTATTTCAGGAAATATTTTATATTTTACTAATTATGATTTACCGTTCAACCACTGTACTAGGTGCGTAATCTATTTTCTGGTGCCGCAGCACATATCATAAACATAGTGCGTCAAAAAAATTCAGGTTTATTAAGTGTATCGTGACCTTAAAAAGTTTGCAGAACACTGTCCTAGGAAAAAAATTGTGGCCCTCTCTACAGTCAAACATATATTAAAGGCTATTCAGCGTAGGAACGGTGGTAACTGAGAGCCATAGGTTATCCAGCGTAGGAACGGTGGTAACTGAGAGCCATAGGTTATCCAGCGTAGGAACGGTGGTAACTGAGAGCCATAGGTTATCCAGCGTAGGAATGGTGGTAACTGAGAGCCATAGGTTATCCAGC
>CABFVX010001867.1:67880-83373 GCA_902151425.1 Timema shepardi | reverse complement strand
GACAGCTATAGGCTATCCATAGTAGGATTTATGGTAGTTGACCGCTATAGGATATCCATAATAGGATTGATGGTAGCCGACAGCTATAGGCTATCCATAGTAGGATTTATGGTAGTTGACCGCTATAGGATATCCATAATAGGATTGATGGTAGCTGACAGCTATAGGCTATCCATAGTAGGATTTATGGTAGTTGACCGCTATAGGATATCCATCATAGGATTGATGGTAGCTGACAGCTATAGGCTATACATAGTAGGATTGATGTAGCTGACCGCTATAGGCTATCCATCGTAGGAATGGTGGTAACTGACAGCTAACGCTAGCAGACATACCTTCATGTATTCATTCGCCAAACCACATGAGCTGCACGTCCATATCTTGTCACTTTTGGCGGTCAAAACTTTTACAACAAACAATTTGTTTTTAGGCTTAATTTTTTTCTTCTTCTAGGCGTGTTCACAGTGTTGAAATACGAACTTATGAAAATAGCCATTTGAATGTTTTTTTTTGTGGAAGTGCTTTACAAATGAGAGCATATAAAAAGTTGCTTTTTTATTCATAAATAATTGGCGAACAGGAAGAAATGAGTGCGGTTTATGACTTCATACAAACCGTATTCAGCTGTGTTCATAAGCATGTGCTTACAAAATAAAAAATGTTTTACTTTGAAACGAATATTTTTCATGGCTCCTTCTCTAAAATATATTAAAAAAACTATTATTTATTTTATAAATTATGGTTTGCCATTTATAAGAAGATTTAACTGTTAATAGATACCCGCTTCAGTGGTCGCGTGGTATTAGGCGCTACACTCCCAATAGACTAAACTACCAAAGATGGAGAGATCGGGGTTCGATTCTAGTCAGGTGCATTGAGGGTAGTTTTCCTAAATTATTTTCAACCATCCGTCCTCCCTAATGCGGGTGCATTTCCTCTAAATTAAGCCTTCCTAATCCCCGACCAATTAGTGTATTTAGTAAGACCATACATAGGCGTATAACCTAAACAGGTAGTGAGCCACGGTACTAAGAGATTGTGTTAATACAGTACTTTTTAATTTATTTTTTCATGTTGCCACACCCACGAAATAAAAATTAAATAATTCTACTGATTGTTTTTCTTTAAACTAGTTACGAAAAAGTTAATTATACAGTAATTCTTAGGGAAGTATTACTATAAGAGTTAAAAACTTTTGATTTATAATATAGTATTACTGGAATTACTGTTTTATGTATCCTGCAGTTGCGCTGAAAATTAAAATCTTACTTTCCTTGTTATTATTATTATTATTATTATTATTATTATTATTATTATTAGCACCGCGTCTTACTACCCGTTTGGGTTATACGCACTTACGCTAATGTGTAATGGTAAGGTGATTGTCAGATGAAATGGAGGACCTACAGCTTAACGTGGAATCCGAACCACGGCGGAGGCCTGGCATTCCTCGGCATTCCTCACATTCACAAGATGTCTTGTCAGAGGTGAAGGAAGGGTTTGGTAATCAGATAAACCTTTGCTGGGACCGAGGATTGAACCCCGGCCGTTTTCCTGGTTAACTATAGTGGAGCGTGAAATATAAATCCATGATGTCATTGATGGTTTAACGCCAGCTCCACTCAATGAGTCACTGATTCCTGAAACCTATAATAACTACTAGTGACTGATTAATTAATTTTTAAAAAAGTACAAATTTCGAACCTAGCAAAGAAGTGTTCAACTTTTTAAGTTGAATTATGGCAGAGAGGTCATTTAGAAAAATAAAACATATTTTAGTGGTCAACAGTGATAGTATTTTAATATAAGTTAATATTTGAATAACTTTATAAATATTGATTCACTCTATCAATATATTCAGCTTAATATCGTGAATCAGATTGTGTGTCGATAATAGAAACACGCAATCAAGCAATCAACAAACTGTTGACAGAGCTAATATTACGTTATTCAAGTCAACAAAGCCCTTCATATGCTGGATGGGCTTTGTTATCAGGATAATACTCTAGACCGAGTGAGCTAATGTGAAGTCAATAAAACCATTACCCGCTTCGGTGGCCCCATGGTCTAACGCACTACTCTCACAATATACTGCTAAAGACGGGGAGATCAGGGTTCGATACTAGTCGGCTGTACTGAGGGTAGTTTTTCCTCAATGGTCTTCCACTCTCCCTCTACGCAAATGTGGGTGTACTTCCTCTAAAACTAAACCTTCATAATCCCTAACACATTAGTGTAATTAGTATATAGGCGTATAATGTGAGCGGGTAATAATACATGGTGCTAAAAAAAAAGAGTAAAACATGCGTGTGTTGGAAGTACCCTGTTATCAGTATGAAACTCTTGACCGAGTGAGCTAAAGTTCATAATTTTGATTTTTGTTATGAACAAGATACGAATTTGTAATTTGGCACCTAAATATCTCCACTTACCAACATGTCTGGGATACAATCAGAGATGTTATATTGATTATGTATTTTCTATTTCCATTATATACTTAGCTGAGCACCTTTTACAGTAGACGTGTCAAATTCGTATGATCATGAGGGTTACATTGAACATTAAATTTATTATTATTATTATTAGCACCGCGTCTTACTACCCGTTCGGGTTATAGGCACTTACGCTAATGTGTAATGGTAGGGTGATTGTGAGATGAAATGGAGGACCTACAGTTTAACGTGTAATCCGAACCACGGTGGAGGCCTGGCATTCCCCACATTCACAAGATGTCTTGTCAGAGGTGAAGGAGGGGTTTGGTAAATCAGATAAAACTGTGCCGGGACCAAGGATTCAACCCCGGCCGCCAGCACGGAAGTCTGACACCTTACCCCTAGACCACCAGGTCACCGACTTGAACATTAAAAATACTGAGAGGGACACATTAAAAAATATATCTATTGCATTCTGAAAATTAAAAAATCACGCCTGGATACGGGAATTGAACCCGGGACCTTTGGATTAATGATGTCTAAATGGAGTAATCATCACTAAAAAGCATAAATAATAGCTTTGGCAATTTGATTCTTCTTATATCAATTGCATTATATATAATATATCTTGCATTATATATATTGCATTATTATAACATTATTTATATAGAATTATATTATTAAAAATAGTCCCGACTTAGTATCTTATTAATATAAAAGGGAATTCCCCTGTATAAAACCATAAGAGATTAACCCTAATGAGTTGCTTTCAGCATGAGTCGCAAACAACGACAAATTTGACGTGTCATAGCGCCAGTATTTGGGCGTATCCGACCTCAAGCTCTTTGAGTGGAAATACTTGCCTTGTCTCCCTCTACAGCCTGTAGAAGTTTTCGTGAATTGATCCCTATTGGCTTACAAACCTCACATAGCATATTTCCCAAGTTACACAAAATATTCCTAAGTGTTTTGTTTCATAGCAGTTTATATATTTATAAGAAGAATAGGGTTGTGTTGCATGTTGGCTCATCACGAGGTCACATGCGGCCCGCGGACCACAAGTTTGACACGTCTGTTTTAAAGGATTAGTGAGCAGCAGGAGTAATGTGGATCTACCATAGTTAGGATGTATTAATATTAAATATATAATTATTTAAGGCAGTTTTTTTCTTGGCACCGCATATTACTACCCGTTTAGGTTATACGCCTATGTATTAATTACACTAATGAACCCGCCTTGGTGGCGTAGTTGGCTAACGCGCTAGTCGTGTTGAGCTCGACTGCTGAGGATGGGAAGATCGAGGTTCAAATCTCGGTCGGGTGAACTGGGGGTGGTTTTTCCTAAATGGTTTTCCACTCCCCCTCCACACAAATGCGGGTTCACTTCCTCTAATTCAACCTTCCCAATTCCTAACCCATTAGAGTAATTAGTACGTAAAGCGTATAACCCGAACGGGTAGTAAGACGCAATGCTAAATATAATAATAATAATATATAATAATACACAAATGATTTTAAGGATTAGGAAATCTATATTTAAAGGAAGTGTACCCCGCATATGCGTGGAGGGAGAGTGATAATCCATTTAGGAAAAACCACCCTCATTACACCCGCCCGAGATTCAAACCAAGTAATGCTCGTCATCGACAATATAGTCTACTGTGAAATTACCACGTTAGATCTTACACCCACCGAAGCTGATTTTAAGGCAGTAGTAATTAGTAAATTTATGTTTATAAATTAAATAATGTTGACACACATTTCATAGCATTCATTTAATGAAAAAAAGTTTCATTTATTTGTGTCTGGGACACTTACCCTGTTTAACTATAAGTTTAGACTGTCAGAAAAGGCTATCTCCCTTAACCTAAGCAGAAGTTAAATCAACTTGTTAAGCTACTTTTGAAGTTTTAACAACTTGGACTGAGGCAATATTTTTGCTGCTGTACAAGTTCTGTATTATTGTACCATTTTGTACCATAAAGGAGTCATTGTTGTGGATTTTAATTGGTTTTATCTCTTCTTTATTTGTTTTGCTTTCTTCATTTATTTTATTTTTTCCATAAATGTACAATAATTTGAGATATTTGTGGTCAATATTTTCTTATATTTATTATTTGTACAAATATTTTAAATTAATTTCTAATCATAACGTTAATAGTACAATAATAATAAATATGAGCGTGCATTATTATTAAGGGGTTAGTTGTCTAGTGGTAACAAAGCTAGCTAGATCACTGACGTTTCCAGATTTATCTCTGAAACAATGGGTCTGTAACGGAGTCAAACTCGGTCTCGTGAGGACAAATACGGAGCTACTTGAATATTCAAGTAGCAGCTACGGTCTAGAAAATTGAGATTAACGACCAGAGGCTTCGTTGTGCTGATCATATGCCACCATATATACGCAAATGTTAGCACCATTATTGTTTACGGTGGCGAAGTAAAAAACCAACTTCAGTAAACTTGGCAAGGATTCTAACCCCAACCCACTAATCACTGGCAAACCAGAATAAATGAGTTCGACATTTAGACCACGCGCCCATCAGTACAGGTAAAATTTAAATCAATGTCCTTAATACATATTTATTAAGCGAGTTGATTATATTTCATCATCTAGAGTTTACTTTCATTTCCGAACGGGTAGTAAGACGCGGTGATAATAATAATAATACTTTCATTTGGCTTAGTCAGATTTTGTTCAAAGACATACATAAACTAGTTATCTCCTTTTACGCTTTCGGCTCGATATTCAATTATCTTATACCAAATTTCATTTTTGATATAGCCAAGGTTTGAAACTGGGTGTTTTTATAATGTTCTCTTCATATTGAAGAATTAAAACATTGATGATTAGGGTAAAAAAAAATCAGATAAAAATAGAAGGATGCAATAAAAGTATAGAATTGGAACTCAATATGAGCATTAAGTTTGGTAAACACAGGGCTATTTACGTATAGAGGTAAATATATACAGGTTGTAGGTGGGGAAAGACAAGACAAATATTTTCACGTAATTAACTTTTGGGGAGTGACACCGACCGGCGGCGCCACGAGACGTCAAAGTTGGCGTTGTACGCACCTACAGAGTATGCAACACATTCAGCACGCACGCCAGGAAAAACAACTCAGGCACCCCCTCCAATCCCTCCCCCAGCACACACTATGGTGCCAGAGTGGCATTGTAAAGTAGTCCCATGGCTTTTTTGGTGCTGACTGACATCTGACAACTTTGAAAAGTTATCAGACCAAATTATGTATCCCTACGCCGAACCATATGATCTGCAAAAACATATGTTTAGCAGCTGTCACTTCTGACAGTCAACATTTAGGTACCAGTATATACCTACATTTTGATTGTCAGAAGTGACAGCTGCTAAACACGTGTTTTTGCAAAGCATATGGTTCGGCGTAGGGATACATAATTTGGTCTGATAACTTTTCAAAG
The DNA here is from genome assembly GCA_902151425.1 of Timema shepardi. Classification (NCBI taxonomy): domain Eukaryota; kingdom Metazoa; phylum Arthropoda; class Insecta; order Phasmatodea; family Timematidae; genus Timema; species Timema shepardi. The sequence continues at coordinate 77,494 of CABFVX010001867.1, read as the reverse complement.
CTGTCAGATGTCAGTTGTGAGCTGTTAGTCAGCACCAAAGAAGCCATGAGGCTAATGTACTGTTTGTTAGCTATCAGCATGGAGTGACATCACAATTAAATACCTATTACTAGTCCTAATTTACACCTGTTAGGTGCTGAAGATTAATGAGTTGCCTTCAACACGAGGTACATATGCTACTGTGAATGTGCTGCATGTGAAGAGTTTATAAAGTCACTGGTGACTATACAAAGCCACTGGTTCCCTTGGGGAATGTAAAAAAGGTATTTACTACTACACATACTCGCCGAGCATTTTTACAAAATCACCGGTGAGTTTACAAAACTACTATCAACCCCCAGTGAATTTTAATAAGTAATGTCAAGATTAGGTTAGTTTAGTCAAGCTTAGACTAGTTTATTTGAGCTTATATTAGATTGGACTAGGTTAGTTTTGTTTGGATTTATGTTCTATATTTGTATCCACATACTCTAGATATTTTATAAAAGCACAGGCAAATGTAGATAATACAGTTCATGTTTCATACTTTCGCCAAAGTGGATTGGGAAATTTATAAAATCACTGGTAAAATTAGATAGACCCTATTATTCGTTAAATAAACTATAGCTTTCGTTGAATCTTTATATTCACTGACTATTTTACAAAATAAGGAATTCAGCACATTCACAGTAACACATACAGAGATAACTTTGAAGTCTCATGGTACCACCATTTGCGACCTCAAGCTCTTTGGAGTGGAAATACTTGCCTTATCTCCCTCTGTGGCCTGTAGAACTTTCTCCTGGAAATTTTAATAGTCTTGTATACATATTTAGTAGATATACATTTTATGATCCCCTTCAGTGGCCGAATGATCTAAGGTGTCATTCATGGTAGACTGGCCCACTGATGAGTAGGAGATCGGGGTTCAAATCCCAGTTGGGTCTACTGAGGTTGGTTTTTATGAATTGGTTTCCCAATCTCGTTCTACGTAAAGTTGTGTAGATTACCTCCTCATACCTACCCCATCAAAGTAGTTATCATAAATGTGTCGTCTAACCAGAGAGGGAGAAAGTAAGAAACATTGATTAAAAATTCATCGTTATGGCCTATAATTATTTCTGCAACATTTATTTTAGAAGTAGATCAAAATGTATGAATAAACACAAACATAAACACGCAAGTTTGAATGCATTGATTTCCCCAGGGCTGTGGGGTGCTAGAAAATATATTAATGTAATACAGCATGTTGAATGGTGTAGGCCTAATTACTTCAATCTCTGTAATTCCAGAAATACATTATTTAACATTCTTCTTATTCAGTTTAATGCATAATTTATAATAACAGATTTTTCAAAATGAAAAGCAAAATAGAAAAAAATTGAAAGTTAGATAGTTCCAACCAGATAAAAATATTGAAGATTGCACCATTTCACAGTCGATAGCACACTTTATGGAAATACTTTGATGTCAGCTTTACGAAATTTTAAATGAGCATCTTTTAAACGCGTTTAATATTATGATATCCAAAAAGCAGACTTCTTACGGAATTCTTCTTGAGTCTTCGTCTTATATTTATTTTCAAATGATTGCGTAATTTCCAAGCCTTACAACAAACGAATAGTTTACAAAGCGTTTCTGTCAAAGTTGTCAACTATTTAATCACTTGATTGAAAATCTATTTGAATGTCACTTATCTCGTGTGATATTTTTTTATATTTTCTATTAAATACTAAATATACTTATATGATGACCCTTTAAAGTTTTAAACATAGTTGCCAGATTTTGATTAAACTGAGCTGCACAGATAAAATACTTTTCCAAAAAAGCTTAAATTTATATTTCAAATACTCGCTTCAGTTTCAGCATGGTTGCATCTTGCTATAGACTGGACTGCTGGGGAGGTCGAGGTTCAAATGCCATTCAGGTGTACCGACGGTGATTTTTTCCTAAAATGTTTTCCAATTTACCTAAGTGAAAATGCAGTTACACTTCTTCTAAACTTAATCTTACTCATACTAACACATTATCGCAACTAGTACATATGTGCACAACCAGAGAGAATAGTAAGACGCGGTCCAAATTATGTAAATTTTCAATCTTTATCTGGCAGCCTGTATTTTGTAGGCATGTGATCTAAACGTCAAAATCATTTAGTCTGGGATAGGGAGGTCGTGATTCAAAACTCTGCCTGGCTTACTGAGTGGTTTTACACTCTCCTTCCACTCAAATGAGGGTACATTTCCTCTATATCCTAACATTATTATTTAGCACCGCGTCTTACTACCCGTTCGGGTTATACGCTTTTAAGTACTAATTACGCTAATGGATTAGAAATTAGGAAGATTGAATTAGAGAAAGTGAACCCGCATTTGCGTGGAGGGAGAGTGGAAAACCATTTAGGGAAAACCACCCCCAGTTCACCTGACCGAGATTCGAACCTCGATCTCCCCGTCCTCATAGGTGGTGAGATGTGGTGGAAAAAAATAGTGGTACGTGTAGTTTACCTATATATTATTTAATTTTTAAAAATAACTCCCATAAAATGTTATCAGCAAACAATAAATTTTGTAAGCACATATCCTGACATCTTAGCTAAGTCAGCTCCATATCTGTCTACTGAGCTAAGGATCCCGGATTAGATTCCTTTCATGGTCGAGAAATTTATTATTGATGAAATGTGGGCTTCCCCCTTTCCAGTGACTAATTAATGGCCCGGGGTTTGATGTTGGGTCTGTTCTAGTTCTAATAAGTTTATAGGTCACGCTGCTATAATCAGTCGGTTCAGAAAGTGTATGTTAAATAAGAATGAAAAGTACTATATTTCTCTTAACATGAGGCACAAACTCCCATGTGGAGCGTGTATCTTTAACATAATACTCGTATTTAGTGGGTCAAATGGGGATACATGAGAATATTACCCACATCACAACTTCGCTGGGAATCTACATTCCAGAAAAGGAAGGTACAAATGAAAGAGAAGACTATTTACGTTGTTTTGAAAGTTTGAAGCTGAAAAATTTAAATCAAGCATGTAGAAAGACTTCTAAAAAATGTGCCAAATTCCAATATAAAATTAATTCAATTTGAATTTTATGTTTTTAAATATCTGTAAGGGATATAAAAAATGGTACAATAAAGGAGTAAAATATAAACTTGATTAAACCAAGACCAAGACTGCTACACATAATCTTTCCTTTTGAAATTATTGTTGGTGTAGTAATATATTCATTCAGTCTAAAGTTTGGTGCTACTGACAGTCAATAACCCACAAAATTATATTCTGTATTTGAACATAAGTATTTAAAAACAGACATTTAAATAAATTAAAGGTCAATATTTAAGTACATAGACCTGATAGGTTTTTTCCTTGATAGAGTACATTTTTAAAAGGAGTTAAAGGCCGCTACACACGTACAGTTAGACCGGATGTGCTAGTGCATCCACACGATACGGGCTTTCTTCTTCAGATCACAGTTTTTTTCTTTTCTCTTTCAAGTTGTTATTTCACTGTCGGCTATCAATGGCATCAACAGACGATACTTTGGCGATAGTTGGCTTGTTGGAAGCGACAAAACAGTGTCAAAAACGTAAAGTTAAACGAGAGATGTGTCGTAAAGATTGGCTGAACAGAAGAGAACGTTATTCACATGTGAATTTGTTAGACGAATTGAAATTTATACCTAAAGATTGTGTACAAAAATAATTTTATAAAGAAAGAATGAAACTTATCTAATTAGTGAACGATGTGGTGATGTCAACAGCAACTTAACAGAGCCGTCTGATCCTTTTGGTACACACGCTCCGGTATGCCTGCACAGTTTGCTCCGACGCAGGTATATCGAATGAAATTAACTATTGGCTTCGGTCACCTGTGCAGGCTGATATATTATTATTATTATGATTATTATTATTAGCACCGCGTCTTACTACCCGTTCGGGTTATACGCACTTACGATAATGTGTAAAGGTAGGGTGATTGTGAGATGAAATAAAGGACCTAAAGTTTAACGTGGAATCTGAACCACGGTGGAGGCCTGCCGTTCCCCACATTCACAAGATATCTTGTCAGAGGTGAAGGAAGGGTTTGGTAATCAGATAAATATATGCCACGACCGAGGATTGAACCCCGGCCGCTAGCACGGAAGTCTGACACCTTATCCCTAGACCTCCAGGTCACCCGCAGGTTGATATAAGTGTACAGTTATGTCAGCCACGTGTTCAGTTATACCAGACAGGCAAACCTCACAGGTATACCCCTACGTGTTTAGCGGCCTAGGATTTGTGCTACAAATAAGGCAGTGGCTGATTTTAAATGTAAACATTCTCAAACCCAATTAATAAAGTGTATAATAAACTACTAGCTACCAAAATACACGCCTGTAATTTGAAATTTAAAAACATATTCATTTACTTTATGGCACTAGGAGCTGGAAAGTTTGTTACCCCACTTACAAAAGTACGCACCCGAACCCTATCTAGAACTAGTTTTATCCAATCCACCTCACTACACCCTGTCCTTTTCAGGTCCATTCTAATGTTATCTTCCAAATGGTCTCTTCCCATTGGGTTTGGCAGTGGACAAGGTTCTAGAATCTCCCATTCGCACTGCATGTCCTGCCCACCGTAATCTACAAGACTTTATCATTCTAACACTGTCTTGTCATGAGTGCAGGTTATGTAACTCACAATTATGTATCCTCCTCCACTCCCCTGTATCCTAATCCCCTTTTTGAAACAAATATTTTACTTAGCATCTTGTTTTAGAACACCCTTAATTTATTTTCGTCGTGTAAGGTAAGATATCACGTTTCACAACCACAGAAAACACCCGGTAGAGTTATTGTTTTATTTATTCTGAGTTTTACATTCCTTGACAGCAATTGATATGTTAACAACTTACTGACAGAGGAAAAGCAGACTCTGCGAATATTAAAAAAATTATATACTTTCCAATGACATGCCAATATGAATAGTATCTTAAATGTTTAACATACACTTTAGTGTCCGAATGGTTCAAGTCTTCACTTGCATGTTAAACCAGCCTGCTTATGACAGGGCGATCGAGGTTCGAATCACGGTCGGATCTACTAAGTTTTTTTTTACCCTTAACTGATTTCCCACTCTCCTTCCACGCAAATGTAGGTAGCTTACATCTAAAATGTTTCCTAGCTCATACCTACCCTATTAGAGTAATTATAACATATGCAAAACCTTAACAGGTAGTAAGAGGTAGTAGTAAAACAAAATTAAGTTTAAAAACATAATTCACCGTTAAAATTCTTATTAAATTTATAAATATTTCCCCCCTATTTGTGATGTTACTCAAAGAATATTTTGGAGCTTAACTATCTGGACAGTCTACTATGTTAATATACATATAAGCCAAATATGTAACTATATACATATTTGGTTGTGTGTTAGTGTGTTTGACCCTTTTAATGGGAGGATGGAAGTCGATCCTCTTCCCAACTGATTTGTCTGGTGGTGAAATACGTGAAATATATAAAGTATTTTATAAGCCTCCCAAATGTTAAAGCACTTGTTTGAATCCAACATTGTCCTATTTTTCCTTTGTCTTATGGCACATATGACCAGGAAGGACATGACAAACAACTTCAGTTGTCTTTTGTGTAGACAATCAGCCACTTTGTTGTCCAGGGTACACCTTTGGAGGTTGTCTACGCATCATACTCGCAATGAGAAGATGTGATGATAGTGATCGTGATGTTGTAGAGCCGGGGTAAGTCTTAACCTAACTTAAGCCTAATTAACCGAAAATTAGCGACAATTAGCATCATTCACCTAAAGAGAAAAATATTCAAGGTACCAGCTGCGAATCGAACCCGGAACCCTTGGACTTGTAGCCAGGTGCACTGACCATTACACCACGGGGTTGATTACTGTCCTGTTATTTCATATAGATTAGAAATTTAATGCCTAGACTTGCGTTATTGACATGTCAATAATAAATTAAAGGCATTAATACCAATATGAGTTATCAAATGGTCCAGATAGATTTGTTTATTTGAATATCTTACTCGAATTAGTTTTAATCTGGTTCTGTGAACAATATACCTCGATCCCCATGTTCTTATCATTGCTACTGTCTTAAGATTTCTCTTTGAATAAATTTCTCTTTGTATTTCAAGTTAAAATATCTCCTATAAATTTTCAATGGATTTGAAATTGATGTTAATCGCGCTAGAATGAAAACAAAATGAACCAAGTTGATGTTTTTCTTTGGTGATTAAGCTAAAACGAAAAAAAAAGAACAATATATTCTTAAAGAATAACTGTTCAAGTTATTCTGGACGTAAAACACACGCAATAGATATTAACACTAAAAAACAAAACAAATAATATATAGTTTTTTGGCGTAGGCTAAAATAATGCACCTGCCAAATTTGGCTAAAATTGGTCCGTGTGGTTAGCAGTAATCACGCCACAAACATTCAGAAGAAATTCTAAAAGTCGAATTAAAAATGAGCCTTCGCTTGATATTTTAAGATTTTTATGGGCGAATAAGAATGAAGAGTATTGAATAGTGGTCTTTCGTTCCACCACAGAAGTGTTCGGTGTAGTTGTCCTTTTCTGTTAGGTGCTGTGATTGAGAATCACCTCCAAGAGGCTTTATTAAAATGTGATGGCCGTACTTTGTATTTCAGGCCCACAGTTTTTACATTAATGAAGAGATTTTATGTTGACAATTGTGACATATATGTTAAGAATGAACATGGAATACACGATTTAATTCAAGAGGCTCATGATTTAATGTTGAAAAGAAGATTCGATCTTAGAGGATGGGAACATACTGCAACAGAAGGTATTCCAACACGTGATGCTGTGGAACAGTCTTAAGTGCTAGGCCTAAAGTGGAACCATGTAAGTGATAAACTTGAGCTTATTTCAGAGTGTATAGAAAACCTAAATCTGGAAGTGGTAACAAAAATAAAGATTATATCCATGGATAAATCCGTTTTTTGATTCAATTGGGTTTTTATGCCTTGTGTCATTGTTCTCTCAGCTACTGTTGCGCAAAAAAAGAGGAATAGAAGATAGGTTGGTATTATGAAGTAGGTCAGTATGTTAAAAGTAAGTTGTGCTGGGTAAAGAAATTACCGTGCCTAACCAAAACAAAGATTCCAAGGTTGATAATTGGAGGACTGAACCACACAGAAAGCTGCAGTCTATATGAGTTTTGTGATGAAATCCAGTTGACAAATGCAGCAGGAATGTTTTTTATAGTAGATTCTAGTATTGTTGTGTATGTGCAGTTGATTCAAGCAAAGTCAAGTGTAGCATAATTTAATCAAATTACCATTCCCTAGCTTGAACTGCTAGCAGGTTCATTAGGAGCAAAACTAAGTGCATCAGTGGCCAAATACCTGTCTATCAATGATATACTTTTGTATTTTTGGAGTGATTCATTCACTGTTATTTCATAAATTCAATTACAATCAATGGGTCACATTTGTGTGAACTAGGATTGTGGAAATACGAGGACAAACCAAGCATGGAGTGTGGCGACATGTATTTTATCTGCATGAATCCAGGAGACCTGCCACATAGAGGTTGTAAATCCAAGCAATTGTTGGAATAAATATCGTGAGAGGGGCCTATTTGGCTGAGAAAATCATCAGCTGAGGGGCCTAATTATGAATTTATATGTGAACAAGATGAAGTCAATGCACAAGAGAGGAAGAATATTACCTCCACATTTATGACCTGAGGGAAAAATAGAAAACAGAAGAATCCTGGTTTGTAGTTGCAATATTACTCCCGTTACCAAAAGGTATTGCATTTGGTATGTTGGGTTCGGTGCTTTGTCCATAACTACCACAGGCTTAATCATATTATGAGCGGTGAACTTACCATCCAGGAAAATAAAGATGCTGAGTAAGAGGTTTATGGATGAGAAAGACCAACAAATTGTGCCATTGCATCCATTTAAATACAAAAAAAGACTCTTACGCCCAAAGAGTAAAATTACTTGTGGTAAGAGAGTGAGCATTTTAGATATCGTATGATTATTCCCACACTTCACCTTGTTGTGAAGTTATTGGTAAAAGAGAAGCATGATAGATCGTATCATATTGGTATTCAGGGTTTATTGAGAATTATATGGGGAAAATTCGGGTATTGGTGGGTGGATAACAGTCCGATCTGTCATCTTTAAGTGTATTGTTCACAAAAGGCAAGATGCAAGATACTTTAAAAATTTGCCTGCATCCCTGCCAGCTGACCAAGTACAAGTTGCTGTTGTGTTGGAGATTACTGGTGTTGATTTTGATGAACCGGTGTGCATTAAATGTTCACGGAAGGCCTGGATATGTTTGTTTACACGTGTGGTGTTCCGAGACGTACATTTGAAGTTATCTTCATTAACAACCCTTGATTTCCTCCAGGATCTCCGTCGCTTCAAAGAAAGACATGGGAGACCATTGCTGCTATATAGTGACGATAGAACTAATTTCGTGGTGGCTGCGAATTCATTTGAAAGGCTTGATTAAAAATTGTACCCCATTCTCTGAAAATAAAACCAGCTCAGCAGGAAAAAAGGTGCTGTTAGCTTTTATTAAACGTCACTTACAATTATCACTTGGCATTCCTAAGGGTATATCTTATGTTCAAATAAAAGGATTTAATCCACAAAATGTATTTATTTTTAACTTTATGAACAGGAAATTATGAAGATAAAAGATCAGCCTTATAGGTTGTATAATGTCACTTAAACATGAATGACTGTAGTTCAACATAAACCTGAAAAAATGTATTCTCACTAAAGGGGAAAAGAATGTGCTGCTTTAACATCTGCAGAAACAGGTTCCTTCATAACTGTTGAAACATGCAAGAGTACATCGCCTCTTCTCTTATAGTGTGCCTAGGAAAAATATTACAGTATATCTAATGATTGGTGCACCAGCTTATCGCTTGTGTAATCACCAAATCACCTTACAAAACCAGCCTTATGAAAAGTTTAGAACAAATCACTGATAAAAAAACCCAGAAAAGTGAAGCCTATTTAATAGTAAGAAAAATATATCTAATGAAAAACGCGAGAAAAGATTGAAAGAATATATCAGCAATGATTATGAGTAATATTTCATTCAGTTGGACAGCTCTGATAATGAAGAAGAAGGAGAAGAATAAGTTGATACAGAATGTCTCATATGTGTACGAGTATTTTCAGAAGATATAAACAAATATCAGTGGATACAATGCACAGTGTGGTTTCTATGGGCTAATGGACATGGGGTGCTTCTGACCTACAATTTGTGTGTCCTCAGTGTCGTAATTACATTTCCTCAAAAGTATACCTTATTCATCTCGACCTCGTTAAAGTATGCGGATTTATTGGATGGGTAAGGAAACGTGGGGCACAAAATAAACCCTATTATTATTATTATTATTATTATTATTATTATTATTATTATTATTATTAGCACCGCATCTTACTACCCGTTAGGGTTATACGCACTTACGCTAATGTGTAATGGTAGGGTGATTGTGAGATGAAATGGAGGACCTACAGTTTAACGTGGAATCCGAACCACGGTGGAGGCCTGGCATTCCCCACATTCACAAGATGTCTTGTCAGAGGTGAAGGAAGGGTTTGGTAATCAGATAAATCT